>BOPP01000514.1:96093-119639 GCA_017312745.1 Gryllus bimaculatus | reverse complement strand
TCAGGATGTTTGCAGAGATAATTTGGAAACGCGCATAGGTCGGAGAGCCCAATGGCGCTGACAATAGGGCGTAACGGAACATCCGGCTTGTGATTTTCGGCAGTGCCGTATAATCTCGGTGGTCAATGCTTTCTGAATGTCTTTGATGAACGTTTCATTTCCTCAAGGAATGGAAGCGAGTCCTTGAGAAGTCGGTTGGTTTGGCGCAATATTCTTGCTGTGGGATCTCGCGACAGCTTGATGTAGGCTGTTGGTGGGTCCATCAACAACTGTCCCTTCTTTCTTTCATTCTAGATAGTCAGAAGTACTAAATAACGACCGTTGCAATTCGCCTTTGTCCGCCGGGAAACGTAATAAGAATGTTCTTGCTTGCTATATCGTAAATCTTCAAAGGGCTATTACGGTATCCTCCGTCGGCAGGTGACCTATATGCTTTGGAGGTTTTAGGCCCTGTGTAATATCTTGAAGCACTCTCTCCGAATCTTCTGCGCATCGGTTGGAGGGATCGTATCCCTGGACTCGATATTTGAGCATTAATTACTTCAATTGTATTGTTTGCGGGGCCACTGCAAAGTTGGCACCCTTGGAGAATCACTTGCCTAATTTCTTCTGTGAACAGTTGGTGATCTGATAGGTTGATGACCGTACGTTTCGTATCCAGTACGGGTGCTGGTTTAGGAAAAACTACCGGAATCGATCATATTTTTTGCATTCTGCTTCTGTCAAGTAACACTGTCTGCGTTGCATAGCATTATATGTGATCTGATCAACTTTGTTTTCGCTAGTCTTGAAAATTTTCCATTTGTCTGCTAATACTGAAGATGTAAGCCTAAAAAGGTGCTTGTCAGTGATTGGCCAGGTCGGGCGGCGAGGATTTGATGTATTCTGCAGGCTGTGAGTTAAGAGAGCTCTTGCCACCCTAAAAAGCGGAAATCTAGCAGAATTCGCTGCGTTTGCAGTTCCGCGCGTTCGAAACGGGCTGCCGCTCGCTGCCATGGCTGCCACCGCTGTTGGTTGTGCGCCAGTGGCGCGGTGCGGTCAGCAGCAAATACCATTGGCCGTTGCCCCTCCCACCTCTGCACGCGCGAAGTAACGGAGAGGAGCTTCGAGCTGAGTAAAACCCTGCAATGCGAGGAAGCAGGTGGGCCCGCGGACGTCTCACCGCAGAAACAGCTGCGCGCTCTGGGCGGGCGCGAAGTCGAGTTTTTTACTCGAGCTCCTGAATGCGTGCCTGGCGTGTGGCTATTTTCCCAAGGCGTGGAGGATTGCGAGCCATTGCCCTAATACCAAACCCTGGCAAAAAAAACTACATTCCGAGCAGCTATAGACTATTAGTCACTCTCGCATCCTAAGGAAAACGTTTGAGAGACTGATCGCTGTCACGTTTGGCAACAAGGAAATACGTCGTCTCAATCTCTCAGAGATGAACAATTTGGTTGCTTTCGAGCTGGTCATACAGCTCCGCGCAGCAGCTACGCGGCTTGGCACGGAGATCGGCCTCGCCCTCGAAGAACGGCAGAACCTGCCAGTGGTCTTTCTGGATATGCGGTCGGCTTTCGACTCTGTGTGGCAATGCGGGTTTGCTCGGAGTGCCTTGGCGGTGGCGGGAGTGGCGATTGCTACGTCAGACTGATCGGCGAGTTTTCTTTCTGACAGGCAGTTCAAAGTGCCGCGTCAATAACGTATCGACTCGTGCCCTCAGAACGAGCCGAGGCAGGCGGTGCCCTCAGAGGCAGTGGTTCTTTCTCCTACCCTCTTCGGATTATACGTGAATGACGCGGCCGCCTCCTGATAAACAAGAACTGGTATTCAACGCTGCGGCTCCTGATGTTCGCCGGATGATTTTCGCGTACTACGCGAAATCGCGAACGGAAGGCAGTCAGTAAATACTTAAGCTGATTTGTCTCGCGCCTTTCTGAATGGCTAAGACGAAACGCCTCGCTCTCAACCTGCGAGAAATGCGTCGCCGTCAACCTTCGCTCCGTAAGAGGCTAACCCCCATGAAACGGTGAGCTTTGGCTGCAAGCAAATCTACCTTGGCGGAGCGAAGCGAGCTATTGGGCGTGCTACTTGGGACAGCGAGCTTCGCTGGCATGCGCACGCTCGTATCTCGCTGCCAAATTAGAACATGCACCCTCCTTTTGAAACCTCTTCTCCGTTTGAACCGTATTTAGCAATTCCTCTAAAGCGCCGCTTATTGCACAGCTTGCGTGCGTCCCTTGTGGGCGTACCGCTTGTGAGGTTTTCGCGCAGCTTCTCCTCACTCTGCACCCCATCGGGTAGCAGACGAACAGAGCGGCGCGCCTCGCGCGCGCCCGCACTTGCCTTTTAACTAGAGCCCGACCGACAACCCAAAAATGCCTGACGTCTTCAGAATCTTAGGCGTTGGGCAAGCCGTTCCCGGCGGAGCTACAAAAAGAGGGGCGGAGCCGGCGGCTCGCCAAGGGCGCTGAGGCCGTCCGCTCCGCGCATCCTGCGGCGAGACCGGCAAAGGCGGCGAACATGCGGCGTGCAGCAAGGGGGCCTGTTCACAGAAGAAAGGGCCCCAGCACGTCGCCTTTCAATCCCTTTTTTCCCCCGCGCACTGGCCCCCGCACAAGCTCTCTGAGCTCTGCGACGCGGGGGAGCAGCAAGTGCGTGACAGGGATCGCCGCTCACGGATGCCGGAAACCGCGCGGGGCGAGCGCGGATGCGGCCGCTCCGCTGGGCCAGCGTCGCTGTGGATGAGACGTCGCGCGCCACGGACGCTGATTGAAGTCCGCGCGTGGCGGTGCTTTTAAAAGTGTATATAGTAGTTGTGAAAGTGGTTGTGTTTGTATGAATGAATGAATGGATGCGTTTGTAAATAATAATTATTCAATGAAATGAATGCGAGTGAGAAAAAAAATAAAAGAAGAAAATTGAACAATTTAAGATTCTCCCAATTTAAACGATTTTATAAAAAGAAGCCTAAAAACAAACCCCAAGGGGAATGTTGTATAGTTATAGTTATAGATAGTTTTAGTTTGTTAAGCAATTTAAGCCTTCCTTACTGCCACAAGCCAAATCGGCTGCCAGTTATTCATAATGTACCCAAAAGATAATAAATTCCTGCTCTCCAGGGAAACTGAGGGGGGAAACTGAAAAAAAGGGCGGCTCCGTTCAGTCAGCGGTGAAACCACCGAGGGAGTTCTCGCCCAAGACGCAGCGCCACTGAAGAATGTCTGCCGCAGCTGCAAGACGAAACGTCTGAAATATGTCTTCCAGATAGACCACGCCCTCAGCCCGGAAGAGAATTATAGAATATACGCGTATAACGCCGGCCGTGAAAGCCTACAGTGTTTTATCAAATACGCATTGTTTCGGCTCATACGACTAACCGACCTAACGGAACATTAGAAATATTGAAGGTAGAAATTATATTGGATATCGTTTATCATATTGAAGGTACCATCTTCGTAACTCCTTTTCCAATGCTGGTTGGTTTTGCTTCTATTACTTTTTCTTCAAAACCTAAAACTTTACCAATTGAATTAGACTGATAAAACCGTAATTTAAAATCTGATGTTACTTCCACTCTATTCTTAATTGCATTAGCTTTTATCTGAATGTTTGTTGAATTAAACGGTTCATTTGATTGTATATATTTCTCTAGATCTTCTAAGTTCTTGTATTGTCCAGTTTCGATTTCCATTTGTTTATCATCGTCATAATGTAAGATATTGTTTTGTTTAGTGACATTTGGTGTTAAGTAAGCCGAATAAAAACTGACTAATGAAACTGAAGCATCAATATGTCTGATAAGGTAGCTTAATCGTTTTTCGAGAAAGTAGTTTTCTTTTGTTAATGTGTCGTTCAAAAGTAAAATTATCTCACTCATTTATTAAACAAATTATTTAATAAATGTATTGTGTAAAGTGTAAGAAACAAACTGATTTGATAAAAGGATCTCTAAGAAAAGAGGTAACAATCAATGGTAGGTTTATTCAGAAAAGTACTTGCAGAGAATGTGGTTCTATAAAATATCAGTTCGGTAAAGGAATTAAACAGGAACATACAGATGTAAAGATTAAGCAGGAGTATGATCCAATCGAAATTAAACAAGTAAAGATTAAACAAGAACAGAAAGCAGTAAAGATTAAACAAGAACAGAAGCCAAACAAGAAGATTAAGCAGGAGTATGATATAATCGAACGTAAACAGAACAGAAGCCAATTAACCTTAAGGAAGAAATTGTTAAAGAATTACATAAACCAACAAGACGTAACTTCAAACGTAGAAACATTATTACAAAAGGAATCGATGATCTTTGGCAAGCGGATTTAGTAGAAATGGATAGCGGAAAACTTAAAGGTATTTCGAAAATCAACAAAGGCTTTAAATACTTGTTAACCATAATCGATGTGTTCAGTAAGTTTGCGTGGGTTGTTAAAAGACAAATCCAGTTCGAATATAGTGAATGCATTTGAAATTGTATTAAAAGAACGAATACCAAAGCACTTACATACAGATGAACGAAGAAAATTCTATAACAAGGATTTTAAACAACTGATGAAATTAAACAATATTAATCATTATTCAACACATAGTGGTATTAAAGCTGCAGTAGTTGAGAGGTTTAACAGAACATTGAGAGAGAAAATGTTCAAACTGTTTTCTATGCAAGGAGAGTATAAATGGGTTGAAATGTTACCGAAACTTGTCAGTGAATACAATAATACAGTTCATTCGACTATTGGTATGAAACCTAAATATGTTAGTTAAAAAGATGAGCAAATAGTGTGTATAAGCAGCAGTGCGCTGATGTTAAATATAAGTATAAGATTGGGGATAAAGTTATAATAAGCAAATCCAAAGGTATGTTCGAAAAAGGTTATACTCCTAACTGGTCAACAGAAGTGTTCGAAGTTTATGAATCTATTTCATCGAATCCACCAACCTACAAACTGAAAGATTTAAGCAGGGATTATGTTGAAGGTTTGTTTTATGAAGCTGAATTGCTTAAGACAAAATATACAGATGTTTATTTGGTTGAAAAAGTATTGAGAAACAAAGATGATAAAGTGTTTGTTAAATGGTTAGGTTTTGAGAGTTCTCATAAACTCGTGGATTAATAAAGCAAGTGTAGTTGTTTAAGTGCCTTTTATGGTTTAAAGGCCATAAAAGGATAATCTTAAAACTTAAAACATTTACTGATCATCATCTTCATCGTCACTAGTTTCTGGTTCTAATTGTTTTTCGTCTGATTTATCTGTAAATTCAAACTTATGGAAACTTCTACCTCCACTCAATTTAATTTTACCTTGAAAAAAGATATAGTTGATCTTTACCAGTGTTAAATATATTTTGGGTTTCTTCTGCAAATATTTCGATGTAACGATCGGGTAAAAACATCTTATAGTCACGTATGTAAACAAAAATCTCATTTCAAGTTTAGCTTCTTGTAGTTCGATCTTTTTGATTAATAGTGTTTTGTTTTTTGGTATTTCGTTTAGACTCTTGAATTGAACATTGGGTTTGTTTAATTGGTTGAGTTTATTAATAATGGATTCCATAATCTTATTTATTACACAATTTAAAATATTTTTTAAAATCATTTTTGTTACACGGAATCAGAATCAGATTCATATCGAGTTCTAACACGTATTTCACCTTCTTCATCAGTATCTCATTCACTTCCAAAAATAATCGGATTATTAAAATTACGCTCATCATTGTTATTATTTTCAAATGATGTAACTTTTAAAAAACATTACAAATTGGACAGGTGTTGTTATTTTGTAACCAGGTTTCTAAACACGATTCACAGAAAAAATTATTACAAAGTGTTTTTACCTTATTAGCACGACGTCTAACGAATAAACATATGCTACAAGTTTTTCTATTTTTCCCAACACTTTTATACATACTACGATTGAGTCGTTCGATTACAGCATTATATACCTTGTTCTTAATTAGTAAAATGCGCCAATTAACTTTATTTGCAAACTCTATAATGAAGTAATCTGAAAGTTCTTGGTTAGAGCATACAGCATCCCAGTCAACTTGATCTTTAAAGTCTCGAATGGATTGTTCACTTAACTTTTGATATCTACAAACTGTATTGTTGCTGTAGTTGTTGCTGAAATCTCATAAAAACTGTTCTGTAAGAAAAACTGTCCTGAGCGTAAGAATCATTGACCAACTAGTTGGGGATTTACATTTATATTTATCAAGAAACTCTCTAATGAAATCTTCTGACACTTTTTGATATACGATGAAATGTAAACAATTGAAATCTTTATCTTGAAATTCTCTGATGAAATCTTCGCTTAGTTTTTGTGAACATCCGATACCATGCCAATCGACTTTATGACTGAACTCTCTTATAAAGGCTTCTGTAAACTTTTGACTATATGACATTTCAGACCAATCTAATTCGTTTTCAAATCCTCTTATAAAGTCTTCTGAACGGTTAGGATATGATGATACTTTTTTCCATTTAATGTTTTTAGTTCTAAGTGTTTTCACTACATCTTCATCATCATCATCATCATCATCATTCATCATCTTCATTCATCATTTTACTGGTTTGTCGTTTGGTACAATCGTTAGAAGTATATTAATGCTTTGATGATTATTTACCAAAGCCTTTAGGTTATTTTGCGGTTGTTGGTTTGTTTGATTGTGTCTGTTGATTAAGGTTATTAGATCTGATTTTTGGAGGTTTGAATAACCACGGATTCCATTTTTTCTGCAGAATTGTTTAAGTTGTTGAGTAGTTTTATTCTCCATAACTAACTTGTCAATATTTATCTTAAAACATTTTTTGTTTAATCATTTTCGTAATTCAATTTCGTAAAAATGTTATATTTTCATTTACATCTAAGGAAACATCCGTAGTCGAGTTTTATGGTATGGTATTTGGGTCATAGATTTATGACTCGGTATTTTGGATTATAGATTTTATATATTGAGTCATTAACTATGTATTAGGTTCACTTGTGAGTCCCCTTAGTGGTTGTTGGTTTTGTTTAAGTTTGAATTTTATAGTGGCCCCATGGTAGTGTGTTTATTCTATCAGTTAGTATATATCGTTTATTATCTTTAAAACCGAGTGCTAGTTTGTTTACTTCTATTGTGTGTATTTCATATTTCTGACTTCGAATGAGTCTCATCGTTTTATATATTTCAGTTTGTTTATCTAAGCATGATTTATAGCCTTCGAAGTTTAATTCATTTTTCACAATAAATTTCTTAATTCCTTTAGCCTTTTTGATTTGACCAGTTTCCGAATTCATAGCATACATCTTAGACTTCAAGCCGACAAACTCTTTCATGATTTTTCCTTTAAGTTCATCTTTCATTTTTCCTAATACTTTCTTATTGACTTGGGGTATATTGTACGGATTGTTGTTTGGATAGTCGCTTGTGTCAAAGTAGTTAATCATCTGTTTTACATCTTGATAAAAGTCATCAGTTTTAATCTCATATGTTAGAGAATCAGTATCCATATAACATATTGAAATATTGTTTCCGTATTTAGGTTTCATTGTGTTGTAATGGAAGTCATACATTAGTTCTTTAGATATATCGAGAATACACATTCCAACATAAATAGGTTTGTTAAATTTGGTTTTTGTTTTGCTCATATGAATTGCTGCGAGTTGTTCTGAGTATATGGTTCTGTCTTTAGAGTTTGGTTTGGCTATGAGTTTATCACACAACATAGGGTTCGAGATTAATCTTATAACAACTCTGTTACGTATGTTCTCCATTGTTTTACCGAATACAGAATTGTTCATTAGTTTGTAAAAGTCTTTTTCGAAATCGTTAGTTGCTTTGGTTCTCATTTGTGTGTTAAAGTCGATATAATTCTTCAACCAGTTAGATTGTTTAAATTGGATTATTCTGTGGATTTTCTTTAGTTTTAGCCCTAGTTTTAAACACTGTTGTAGGTTTCTGTAATGGATGACATATTTTTCTTTGTTATCTAGTGTTGTTAATAATTTTGGTTGGTTAGAATCTGGTGGACATTGTTTTCGGGTGCTAATGGAAAGTCTTTATGGGAATCATGTAACTGTTCAGGATATTCTAAATCAACCTCTAGAATGTAACCGGTTTTGCTTTCTTTTGATATGTTATTCATATTAAGGTTTTTAACCTCATTTTCAGTTAACCATTTGAAGTCGTTATAAGGTAAATATTGTGACATGGCCCAACCATAAAGGTTATTTGAATCAAGATATGCTAGATAAGTACTTTCTTTTGTTTTATCATATTCTGTCATATATTTATTATTTGCTTTTGAGTATCTTTGACAACATAGTGAAATTCCACCTCTAATACCTTTCTCAGTCATAAGTACCATATCATAATCGCTTAGTAAGTCGAGTTTAACCTTAGTCATCTTCAACATCGCGTCAAATGCTAAACCAGGACTTGTGTAGTACCATGCTGGATCGAGATTATAACCATACATACATGTTCTAAAATTTTCGAATACGTCAGAAAGCAAGAGTATCGGTTTGAAGATACAAATCGTGGTATTGCCCCTGGTTCTTGAGTTTGAAATGCTTCCATATTCTTTCTGCGTGTTTGTAATCTTCATCTGTTATATGTGTTTGTTCAAGACTGTTGAAGAATTTGCTTTTTGGTGGGAGTTGTGTTTCATTAAACTTGTTCCAAGAATCCCTATAATCATATGGGTAAACACCCTTTCTGGAAACTAATTCTAATTCCTCATCAAAGTATTCTTTTAAATTTATTTGATCATGTTTTAAATTGGTAACTAATGAAGCAAGAGAGGATGGCATGAACCTAAAAGAATCGGGAAATCTTAACGTTATAGGACCGACCTCTTTTGAGAATGTAATGTATTTTTCTTCGTTGTCTGGAATAATATTAATAGATTTAGTTGTACATCCTAATTCCTTAACAAAGAGATGAGAATCGTATCCCGAGAGATTGTGTAGAAAGACTGGTACAAATGTTGGCACTTTCAGTTTAAGATTGCAGTTGTTGCAAGCCGGTGCAATGAAGTTTCCGATCACATGATCATGATGTGCAATTTTATAATTATTCTTAGTGAAGCACTTGTTACAATAGGTACATGTTGTTCCATTTTTCAATCTTTCTTTATCTCCTTTTTTGTAAATATCTAATTTGTTTTTGTATATATCTGAAATCTTCGTAGCTTGTTTCATTAGGCTTTCAATAAATTTTCTTAATGCATTTTTACCTCTATAGTATTTAAGTGTTTCACCTGTTCCATTTTTAACAACACAGTAAGAATAACCGCTGGGTTCATGCTTCTGACATTTAGTTGTGTATTTGTAATTAGGATTTGGTTGGCAAGTATCTAACTTGCAATTTAAACATTAGAAGTCGGCATAAATAACATATGGTACTTTCATTGTTTTGTATGGTTTTAAATTGAACATTCTCACCAGGCTCTGGCATTTCAGTCATAGCTCGTTCATTTGTACAACAAAGTATATGTTCTTTATATTTTGATTCTGTATTGAAATGGACTATACCTCTACATATATACTTTTTTCTGTGTGTTTGATTAAACGCGAGATTACGAATAAGGCAATAATGTTTCTTTTCACTTTTAGTAGCGAGTAATAAATCAACATCTTTGTTAGAAGGTCGTCTGCCTTTGTTTGGATAATAAAGGAAAATTTTGTGATTTTTATCACAACCGAATACATTAATCTGTAATCCAGTTCGTTGTTCTATTTTTGGTATATCTTTAAGTTCTACTGGAAATTTGATATCTTTAAAAAGAGTATCAATGTCGTCCTTAAGGTCAATGTTTTTAGAATCTCTCTCAGCGTCTCGAGGCATTGGATGTAAGTAAGCCTTCAAACAGTATAAGAAGCACTTATCGTCTTTATTCTTTATGTTCACTACTGCTTTTTTGTGTTTGATTTTATCAGGTAATTCGAAATATGGGTTGCCGCTAATTGGAACGTACTTGTTTAATCTTATTTCAAAACTCTTAATTCGGTGGAGTTTCCAACCGGAACCTCTACCTTGGAACTCGCACATTTCTCTGTTTGTAATTTGTTTTTAGCGTTAATCATATAATTGTGTAAATTGTCGAGTTGTAGTACGATTTGATTTTCTGTCTTAAAGTTGAATTCATGAATACCATCTTTTTTGTAATCACATAGTTATTTGACATTGATTTTCAGTGAATTGTTTCTTCGAAGACTGCTTTCAAGCTTTTTAATTACAACGGGTGTTATTCTCTTTAAAAACGAAAGTATTGGATTAGTACTTAATTTAATATCTTTCTGTTCAAATGTCCAAGTTTCAAGTCGCTTTGGAATGCTGTATCTGTTTTTTGCACATTTAGTTCATCTCTTACTTGGGGAGTTGTGAAAAGTTCATGATCATCGGTAGTGGTAAAGGGCAATTGTTTAATCGGTAGTTGTTTGATTTCTTCTTCTTTAATGATGGATCTAATGAGTTTATCTCGATTCAAATTCGAATATCCCTTAATCTTGTTCTTTCTACAGCGGTCTTTTAATTGGTCAAGTTTCAAAGAGAAAATATCTCTTAGTTCTTCTGGTGTGTCTTGGTATTTTTTAACCTTTTCATTAGTTTGTTCTTACTTAAAGAACTACAGCCACGGATCTTCTTGGCTTTACATATTTAAGTCGGCTATCCGACAGTTCGTTCATCTTGTCAACTGAAAACATCTTCTGACTACTATTTTCCATCGTATATATTTATTTTAAAACAAAAAAATATTCATTTTCGGTATTTAATTCATTTTCGTTGATTTTAATCAATTTGTTTTGTTTGTATGTTATGTAGGGACAGGTGATGCAGAACAACTACTTGCGCAAACTCAATTTGGTTATTGATTGTGACTAAATTCATTGGGAGAGCGGGGGTGCGCCAGAACATACAAATGTTATCTACTCATATGTCCATCCCACTTGGTTCGCTACATCCCACACCAACCTAACTCGCGTCGAAAACCACAACATTCGCCTCATCTTCCGCCCACCCATGTACACCATTTACAACTCCATTCGACATCAAAACAAAATACTCCACATCCTCCAACACCTCCACAACTCCGCAATAGCCCAAATCCAAAAATACATCAACAATCTAATCCTTCTAATTCTTCGTCGACAACAAAAAAACAACTTCGCTGCCTCCTCTGACTATACCACCTCTTCCCTCTCACCCCACCCTATCCCCTCCCATCCTGGTTCTGCCCCTTCCCTCCCCCGTCATCAACAACCTTAATAAAAAAACCCACAGATAAATTAACCCTTCCGCCAACAACCCAGACTCCAAATCCCCGTCCCGTACGGGGGAGAGGAGTCAAAATCCTAACAAAACCCCACGGGAAGCCCACTGTTCGAAGAGACCCCGCAAGGGGTCAGGCGAACACAATTGAACACCAAATGAGACGTTGAGACGTTCCCTCGACAAGTGACTCCGGCGGTAACTCGTCTCAGCTGGGAGCGGAGATCCGAGCAATCGCGCTTGCCTGAAGCCAGTTGGGCTGGCATTTATTTTTTCAGAGCCAGCTGCAGGTAAACACATTGACCAATAAGATAAAGATTAATTGACTCCGATATTTGAACTTATTACAATGAAGCAGTGAACTTGATATTTTTTTACCAATAAATAAATATAAGGCCCCCAGCGGCCGCCGGGTTAACGCATGGGCGACCATGCGTTAAAACGGCCTTGGGAATTATTATACTTACAAGATTTGTATATAAAATATTTTTTGTAATATGTGAGAATGGTTGCAGAAATTGGAGGATATTGTAAAAAAGGGGGACTGATTACAGTATTTTGGCAAAAAAGTTAGGGTTGTACGAAAATTGTTTAAGAAAATGAGTCACTGAGAGGCTTGTAGAAAATAACTTATTTTTAACAAGTTGTGTAGTCAAAATCCACGTCTTATGGGTCCTTGATTTTCTCCAAAATTGACATTCTCCGATCGATATGGTCATACTCGAGGTCTCCGAATTTAAAGGATATTTTGACTTTTAAGAGTACTTAACTATTAAAAATTGCTCCATTTTCACCCCTTTACATCCTTTTCCCAGATACAGCAAAGGCGCTTATAAAAATGGATCAGGTCCGATTTTCGTTGAACACTAAATTTTTTGAAAATTGCAAGTTACAAATAGGATAGAATGGCAAATAATCTTGGATGTTTGTCGCCAAACAACACTTTTATGATTAGGGACTTCAAAATATATATTTGTGGTAATAGTAAGTCAGAATTAATCAATAGTGTCCTGGGTTAGTGTTATCATAGGTAATACCATGAGTTCTTTGCAAATTGTTGATTAACCCCGACTCGCGAAGCGAGGGGATTTATCTAAGCACGAGTGGTATTTAATATGACTATTTCACGAGTGAATTACGCCCAGCATAGTTCCAAAATGCGCCAAATACTGTGTATGTTAAAATCAAAGAGGTTACGTTGTAATACATATGAGGATTATTGAACATCAACGAAGCGATTGATGTATTCCGCCTCCTAACATAGCAGATGAGTCACAGTTTATTATTGGCCAGAAGGGAGACCCTGTAAGAAAGGTCGGATGGAAAAAGCTATTGGTTTTAATTTCACAAGTGAAATAATCGCTTTAAATTCTAGTTTCGGAAGAAGGAATAAAAGGAGGGACCGTGCGTGTTGCTTGCATTTTATAAATTTTTCGCCCATTATAGACGCAGCACCGGTAATTTGCGACAAGCACTTCATTTCATTTTTTTTATTATCCTGGTTAGTTCCCGGAAGAGGCAAATACGAATACGTAACTATCCAATACTAACCGTCTCAGTTTCTAGAGCTCGGTGACGAAAGAAAAAAATCACTCAGACCAAGTAACCTAATTACGGTGATGAAAATATGTCATGTCTCTCTTACCCTAAGGCACGGACAACAAATAACTAGTGGTGCGACAGAATGGCACACACTTCCCATTAGTTTTTTAATTCCTTTGGTCTCGGCGTACTTGGATTTGCCACATACTCTTGCCAGCTGCCATCTATCGCCGCCCAAATTACATTATTTGAAATTTTATTAATTTTTTGGTTTCCTAATAGTAGAACGGAAATATTATTTTCAGAATATTAAAGACAAGTAAAACCTCACCCTAAAGAAAAATTTTCTTGGAAAAATTTGGATCCGTTTTTAAGAAAATGGCGTTCAAGCGCTACTGTAAATTCGAAATTTGAAGCTCCTTTTCGCAGAAAATTTTTGAATTTTCGAAAAACTTCATTTGCAGTAATTTTTAGTACTATAACTCACAAATACAATAGTGTTTACAACTGCTGGAAATGTGCATATCAACGGCGTGAGAGATCTTTCAAAAAATTACATTTGTGTAATTTTTGAAGAATCAAAAAAGTACACAGAAATTAACTTTACGTCATGTTGGAGTGCAATTAGCACTATTCGTCCGAAATGTGTGAAGAAAAAATTGAAGCCGTTTTTGAGAAAATGGCGTTTGAGCGTTTTTGAAAATGTGGAATTTTGAATTGATCATTTATTGTAAGTGGCGATTTTTGAGCTAGTTTTCACAGAAAACAGTTGAATTTTTCAAGAAACTTTATGACATTATTTAAAGCACCTGTACTTATAAATACAATAATGACAAACAAACTGCCGCTAATGCAAGTATTAACATGAGAGAAGTCAAAAAAATTATTTTTGTTTGAAAAAACAAAAAAAAAAACAAACAAACAAATAGAGCAATATGGCGTTTATGACATCTTATAGCGTACACTTAGCACTATCCCTACCGAAAGTTTAAAGAAAAAAGTTGGAGCGGTTTTTGAGAAAATCTTCTAGTAATTTTTAAAAATCGCAGAAATTGAATGCAATATTGCGTGAAAACAACTAAAATTTTCAATAGATATACGTGACGTTGATGAAAGAACTCACTATGGATAACAAATTTCATTTGAAGGAAAAATCTCCATCTTCAATTTTGTAGTTGTAGGAAGATACTGAAAAAAATCACTTTGAAAATTTTCGAAAACTGAGTTATCCATGAAAATCGGACCTTTGAAGTGTTTATAAGTGTATGTTACTCTATTCTTACTAGAAATTTATAGAACCATTTGGAGCCTTTTTGAAAAAATTTTGAAAATGTTCGGAGGACTTCATGTAAAGTACCCCAAAATTTTAAAGAATTTTTTTCTAAGGTCTGGGAACACCATTAGCTGGCAAATACCAATACATACTTACATCCTGGTTACTAATGATGTCGAGAGCCTGCAATTATGCAATTTTTTTTCCCTTAAAATAAAATTATCATGTTGATACAATCACAGATATTGTTCACTGTCCTTTCCAAGCTACTTCCCTTTCTTTCATAAGCATGTTTAATGTGCCTCTGACTGGAAGGTCCATGGCTTGAGTCCTGACAGGGGCCGGATTTTCAAGGAATGCCTGGAATCACTAACAATTAAACAACCATTTTTACTTGATAGATACTACTATTTTAACCTTCTCTCAGGAAAGTGTAATGTGTTTGTTTTTTGGGTATGGTTTTTAAAAGTTTGTGTTCATTTGATCATAAAATGGTAGCAATAACAGTCATTGTATTCTAGAGAAAAGTAAATAAAGTACTGTAGAATTGGTGTATTTTGAAGGGCAAGGCCAAGGACAAACAATGATTTTTCATGATTACATTATTAATTAATGTAGATAATTTGTTCTGTATTCTTGTAAAAGAAAAATTAATTTCCTAACATTTACACCATTTGTCCCCCTGAATCCTTGAAAAGAGAATAGATACTTTACTCTAGTCTACAAAAGCATTTACGTCAAAAATGTTTCATTGTTCATAATTCATATACATACACTAAAAGCCTTTAAATATGATTAGACTAAAATAGGAATTTTCCTAAATATTTGAAATTAATATCATATTTGTCAAATACATGCAATGAATTTACTCAATTTAATGCTTTACAATGGTATCACATCACTTAGTTCTGTGATTTGTAAGCATTTTCATATTTTTTGTCAACTAAAACATAATGTGGCAATGGTGTAATGGTTAGCATTTTGGACTGTTGTACCCAAGTTGGCGGGTTCAAACCCTATCGAAGCCGTGGATTTTTAAGGACGAAAAAATCCTTCGTACGCCTTCCTTCGTAGGGGAAGTAAAGCCGGCTGTCCCATGTTAGAAGATTTACTTACATGTAAAAGATCCTCAAGCCTAAATGACGCCTCTGAGCCAAATTCAAATCGCCTGTTTCTCGCCCAAGAAATACCTCCTTTCTCTGCTAGTCAGTGAAAGGAGCGTAGCCCCGACGGAAGAGCAGGCCTAATGGCCCGAGTCTTGCCACGTAAAATAAGGCATTAATTAAATTCAATTGTTTCAACAAATTTTACAAGTTTTGAGACATTTAGAATCAATTGAAGCTATTCCTATGTTGCATATATCACCATTATTTCTTATTTGAGCATAAGCACGTTTTTCTGCACATTTGCCCTTCCTATGTAGAAACTTCTCAGAAGGCTGACCAACTTCTCCATCGCTGCCATTTTGGATTTCAATGGTAAAGTGTTAATGTGTCATTCACCTTCAAAACTATTGTTGATAGACTGTGAGCCACTTGAAAAATATAATCATGCAACGTTTAGAACGTATTTCGATGGATCAATTTGAGTTCTTTGGCTTAAGAGGGGTTCAGCACAAAAAAGGCCAAGGAGATGCCGCTCCAAATATGGTACAAGCAATGGATAATTTTTTTATCCTTAACTTTCATTTAACTTGCCTTGCTCATGGTTTTCATGTTGCAGAAAAAATTCAATGTTCAGAAATTGATCAAGTGATACCAACAGTCAAAAAAGTATTTTTGAAGACTCCCAAGTCATGTGGAACTTTTCACCGCACTCTACCTCTACCTCCCCAGCCAATCATCACAAGCAGGTAGGGTATTTGGCTAAAGGCAGTCAAGAACCTTCAAATAAAATACAAATTACCTGCTAATTTTGCTGCCGTTACAGAAGCTAAATCTTTGATATAAAACCTAACTTTCACACAGAATCTAGCACAGATGTACTGAAATGTTTCTAATAGGCGAAATAAAAGCCCCAAAAACCTATTAGTTTCTTTTCATGAAATATGATAGTATATTGCAACTGTCAACACAGCCATTAAAAAAAATCGATGATGCACAAGGGGACAACTGAAAAAAACAAATTTCTAGTTTTGCAGAAACACCCTGAGTGGAAGGGCATCCAACTAAAATCTGATATCTTGTGCGGAAAAACAGGTGGCGAGTGAGAACTCTGGAGTTAAATTGAATTCAACTGACATTGAAGTGTTCAATTATGTGCCAGTAACTTCAGTTGATGTGGAACATTCAGACAGTTTTGTGACCAGATGATTTTTGTTCAAGGAAGTGAAGGTAGCATTTTGTGATTACACCTATTTTGTCAGGGATCATAGGTCTTGTACAAGATGTCACATTTTTCAAATTCACTTGTTTCTTAAGATGTTACACTTGCAAAACAATGAAATTATTTTAAGTTGGATTTCAAATTTTGAGTAGCTTTTAATTAATTTAATGTTCTGAATTTCATCGAAATTTAGAACTCAATCTTTGCAAAAATATTCCCCCCAAAATGGTCATTCCTCATTATTTTCTTAACAAACAAGTTAAATTTTCTTAAAAATTAAGCTCTACTTAATGTATTTTGCTTGTACATTAATAATTTATGATATCCGTTTCTAATTTCTGTACTGGACATCTATTTGTTGCTGTTGCAGCATTTCAGTCATTAATTGCATATTACCAAATATATTTACACAAGTATGCACAGGTTTGTGTTTTATTGCATGATAATCATTACCTTCTCTTTGTGTATAAGCTATCATACCTATATGAATGATGCAAGAAGCTTGTGATAAGATACCAATATTACTCAATTGTTTTTGAATCCAAGCATTTATTGTTGTAAAATGTTAATAATAAAATCACTAGTGCTACTGTGAAATTAACTACTACTTACTGTAGAGCAAGGGAGGCAAAATTGCAATGACTGTGAGAGGAAGTGGCAATCTAACAGCATTCTAATTAGGCCACTCTTGTACCCTAATTTATAAACAAAATACAAAGCAATATTAGGAAATAGATAAATAAAAAGTTTCTTAAGAATACAAAGATTTTGTGGGAAACACCCTCTATTTCAATCATTAAGTAACATTTACACATGACATATAATGGCGCATTTTATAATTTCATCATACAGAGAATGTCAACCTTCACTAATAATAGTGTCAGTACACAGAACGGATACTTTACAAGTTTGGAAACTGAATCCGCTCATACATATGATTTTACACCAACAAAAATTTGGATTAAAAATATTTGAATCCAAATCTTAGAACATTTCTGTATACCTTAAAACAGTTTATGTCATATCCAACATATTCAGATTTAATATGTACAGAAAGTATAGGATCTTTCAATTTTGGCAGAACTACTAACATGAACAATGGTAGGGGTTAGTTTTATACACCAATTTTCGTTGTTACAGACATATACACACATTTCATCCCTATCCCATCACTTATATTTTCAACAGAATTTTTATCTGAACATGAAATATACTTCCCAAACTTTCAGCTGCCTGAGAATGTAGAGGGTAAAATGCTATTGTTGCTACTGCGTTTGAATGCTAACTATACATACAAAGATGTAAAAATGGCAGCAAGATACAAAAAAATTGTTCAGAAATATATAAATATATATGTATATATGGTCACTGTAGAGATCTTAAGACAATGTATAAACTTTTATCAGAGTTCACTTATCAAGTTTCCTAGATATGTGGGCCACGGCAGAAAAAAAGCAAGTAAAAAATCCACCAAAAAGGCCCTTTTATACACTTGTATAACAAAGCAGAAAACTCAGTCAACAATACGAATACAAAATATTTAAATAGTACAAATACAAAAACTTGTTTAAGAAAATAGTTTTGAAAAAATTGTCAAAAATTACCCAAAGGTATGTTGTTGTTGTTTTTCATGTGATGTAATAAAAATTTTATTTTTGAAACCCAGATCTACATAGGAAATCCCAACCTCAAACATCATATTATGGAAAAGAGCAATTATGCTATCTCTGTACCTCAACTTGTTTTTAAGCACACTAGCCACACTAACAAAAGGTCACCACAAATTCACTTCATTATGGCAAGGAAAGCATTGCCAGCTCCAATCACTAGCAACAATTATCATTTCCTCTATAAAAATTGTGATCTTTTATTAGGGGTTAGCAAAACTTCAAACTTAAGAGTATTCTTTCACAGGTTGTTTGCATATTCTTCAAATCTAGAACACAAGTTGCATTTCTGATAGCAGCTGTCCTTGAAACTGCTTTCACTGAGTTGAGCAGATGAAATTCCGTTTACTGCCACAACAGATGCTTCAAGGCACAAGCACATCTTATTCTTTATGGACTGGCCCAAAACACATTTTTTTAAACAAACTATATTCATATCTGTGTGTGTGCGCTTTACTGTTATATGCATCCCAGAAATGGTCCAAAACATTCATTATAGAAATAATATGCATCTCAAGGAGACAAACATTTCTTGCAAAAAATTTTGTTTTCTGATTTCTTTATTCTTCCACAGGTGATTTAGGAGCATCAGATTCTGTAGGAGTCTGAAACAAGAACAAAGATCACAGGAAGTTGAAAATTTGTATCTAGTTATTACAATGTTTATGAGTAGTGGACTACATTTTCAAAAATAAAATTATGAGGAGAATTATGGAAGAATCTGCTATACAATGAAAACAGAAATCAAAGGAGTCAGTTGTTAACGGAGGAAACTAAACATTCAAATGTTATCCATTTCATAATATACATGAAATGAAACCTTTCCCACAAATACTTCCGCAAATTTGTGTTCTTTGGGAAATACCCTAAGGAGAATAATATGCTAGATTTTGCCAAACTTTATCAGATTTTCTGGAAAACTAATATAAATTTAGCAATATCTACTAATTTTATTCTAATTAAAAAAAGCATCCCTTTTTATTTTTGGCAGGATATATTGAATTCCACTCCTTACATTCAGGGCACGCACATCTATACGTTTCGGAAGATTGGAAGCATTATTTTGAATCAAACTCAAAGACAGTAATGACAATTTTTCAATACTCTAAATTCTTAATAAAATTGTGCAGACTTTAGATCACTTTCCTACATGTTTTCACAATCCAGTCTTGTCAATTCCAATTAAACAGACCATTTGTATGCATGTTGTATAGACCACTGCTTTCACAAGTGAATGCTGGTCAACTTCATTTAGATACCTGGATGACTTCTTGCTTTTCTGTTTCTGCAGTAACTGGTGTATCTGCAAGAGCTGGAGCAGCAGCCTCAGCCGAAGCAGGTGCAGGTGCAGGTGCAGGTGCAGGTGCAGGTGCAGGAGGAGCAGTCTCTAGGGGCACTTCCTCAGGCTTAGCACCAGCCACCTCTGAAGCAGCTTCAGCCTCAGCAGCTGGTTGCTCAGGGGCAGGCTCTTGAGCAACCTTCCACACAAAATCGTTCCACTAGAATTAAAATACTCCATTTGCTACCTTGTCAAGCTAACAATTACATTTTTTTGCATTTTTGTCTTATGATCCTATTCACAATCAATTTTTTGGTTTGTTTTAAAGTTCAATCAACCGTATCGTTAACTATGATAGTACAGACATTAGGGCTTAACATATCAACAAAATTATGTATCTTATTACAGTCCAAGGAATGGAAAATACGTTCAGTTTGACTAAATATTTTGTGTATGCCGTTGTATTAGTCTAAGGTAGCAAATTGCATCCCAATTTAAAAGTAACTTCTTAATAAAACTTCTTAGAAGACTTTAGCTTACTAAAAAATTACTTTCAGGATGGCAATTCACGAATTTTGACTATGCAAACTAACAATTGCAGAAAATTTAATTTTCTTGCCTTTTCAGCTGTTACTTTAATATTGAAGCTTCATTTTAAGCCCACCCAAATAAGAGTTAAAATAGATTTAAAAAATACAACACACTTGTATTCAGCATTATCACAATGTGTGTTACTCTAGCTAAGACTAAGTATTCCATGCAAGCAAAATATTTTTTAAAAAATTACAATTTCACCACAAATTTATAATTTGTAGCAAATAAAAAAATCGTATCTGAAACACTATCTTCTGTTAATATTACCACACCATTTTCTAGGGCTAACCATTCAAGACACTAATAGCATTATACAACATTCTCATGTAAAATATAACTAATAATTTAATAATTTTTTTATCCAAGCTTATTTAATAACCTGCATGCTTGTTAAGCTTAAAGTTAAAGAGTTCATGTTATGATTGATATGAAGCAAAACAATTTTCAATATGTCAGTCATGCAATATGTTAACAACATGCAATTTTAAATTATGCAAAGTTTGTGACCATACTTTATAAACATAAGAAGTACATAATACAAAGATGAGATAAAACAATACAACACTAGATATATATACATATGGAAGGAAAACATGAAACCAATTATTGAAAAAACAAAACAGCTGCATAAATGTGAACATCTACTACTACATACTGGTGAGAGTGCACTCTCAGGGGCAGGTACTGGAACAACTTCAGCTGGAGCCTCAGTATCTGCCACAGAAGCAGGTGGAGGAACTTCTGCAGCCTGCTCTACTTTTGTGCCCTCTGCTGTTGGAGCAGGTGCAGGGGCAGATGTAGGCTCTGTACCCGTTGTGGGGACTTCCGCAGATTCAAAGGTAACTTCAGGAGCATTTGGGACAGGAGTTGCTTCATTCATTTGAACTTTCGTAGTCTCTACAGATTCATTAGGAGAACTTTCTATAACTGCTTGTGGGGCATTTGATTCTACTACTTTACTAGCAGGCTCTACTGGAGCTGGTGGAAGTTCAGGAGGAGCAGCAGATGTCTGTGAAGGTTCTGAAGAGGCAGGTGAGGCTGGGGGAAGAATTTCAGAGGGAGGAATAGAAGTTGCTGGAAGCTCAGGGGACTGAGCCGGAGCAGCCTCTGCAGGAAGGGAAGTTTCTTGCACTGGAGATTGTGAAACAACCTCTACAGGAGGGGCGGGTGCAGCAGTTTCAACTTGAGGAGGTTGAGGGGTATCTGTTACAAGTTGGGCCACTGCTGCCGACTCAGGAGCACTTGCTGCTGCTTTAGGCTGAAAAGTGAGAAGATCTTTTCTCATATCTGTGGCACCTTTGAGGAACCACACAAACAAATATTCTTCACATTATATATAAAACAAAGCAGTGAAGCATTTTATACATCTTTTGTAGCAAGGGGACAAGTAAAACTAAAGTAAGAAATATTTATGGGAAACAGAGGGTAATTCACCAAACACGCACCACAAAAGAAAAGGATCCTGGACAATCGTGTAATAAATGTTTCTAATGAACATTTAATTAAGTATTAGGTTAAGGATCTTAATGCAAGAATAAGAAGTGAACTTAAAGTGGAGTATAAAATGAAAATTACATGAAACTGTTGTATACTCAAACTACTGTTTGACACTGTTGTATACTCAAACTGCTTTTTTGAAACTTCATCTTCTAAATCTCCTTTTATAATCAATACAAGTTTAACTAAAAAAGGCAATTAATTTTTAGGGGAATTGAAACCTTGTATATATGAATTATATTCAGAAAGTATGTTAAGATATCTGCTTGCAGTAAGAATCTCCCCCCTCTTCATAGTATTTCTTCCATAAATACAATAGGAGTGGGATATTCCAAGATTTTGTAGTGTATTTTTTTTCAGGATAAAATAAATAACATAAAACATAGAATGAAAGAACAGGAAATTACCAATGAGGTGAAATAATAGCGATGTAAAACTAAGTTTAATCTATACACTTCCTTTCTATACTGAACAACTGTAGTTTAGGTTATCATTACTAGATAATCTTATTATTTACAAATTTATTTTGTGTAGAAAGAGAAAGATTACTAATAAATAAAAATGCATAAGAAACCTAAAATTCAACGTATGAAAATAATGAAGGAAATTCAAAGTATAGCAACATTTTTACCTGGATGTAAGATAATGTCTCTAAACAGAAACAGGTGAAACTACTACAATGTCAAAGTGTGTGTATGCATGTATGTTTGTATGTATATATGCACATTGTATACATTTATAAATATATGGTGAATATATAGTACCTTATAAATGAAATTTATTATAATCTCCTATTGCTGAATATGTAAGAGAGACATAAAAAAATTCCTGTTTTGATAACGTTGGAATTGGAAAGACTAGTCTAAAATTGCAACTAGTTGTCAACTATGTGAATAAAATTTATTTCCATGAACGGGCATATGCAGCACGAGATCTGGAATTCTGATCACTAGAACAAAAATCCTATTATGATCATCGAAACAATGCAAGAATGGATAATGCAACCTGCTAGCCAATACTGCCACTAAACAGATCATTCAGCACTCCGTGCTGCTATATTACTGTCAAAGTGTGATAATATATCTTAATGGAGCAGGGAATAGGATATTAAAATGAACTCTAGATTTTAAGAAAATGATAAATTTCTATCATATGCAATGAAATAAAATAAAATGTATCACAAATGATTGCATTTAGAGTTGAAAAAAATTGTATATAATACAACCTCTTTAGATGTGAATTAAGATTTTATTTTGAAGGGGCACAAAAAATAAAAGAATGGTAAATGGAGAAATAAATTTTGGACACATCGAAATCAAAGAGAAGTCAACGTCATGCCTAATGTTTAAGAAAGAAGAAAGTTCAAATTTGTTCTAGTCTTCTAAGCATCTTGGTTTATGCAGGAAGGAATGTATATTTGTATATATGCATGAATACAAATAATTTTTTTAAAGTATGAATTGAGTTATCTTACAAACTAGAGAGTGATAGTTAGCAATTCATGAATCCTTACTTCAATGAAATTTCTTGTTTTCTGTTATCATAATTAACACAAAGTGCGACACAAAATATCATTTCCGAAGAAATCCAGGGCCTCAATTTAAATTTTAAAAGGAAAACTGTGTTGTTATGATCTTACAAATACTACTGGGTAACAGTCGTTTGTGTCTTTTACGGTAATTAGATCTTCAATTTGAAAGGAGCAAAAAGTATGTTTCTTCCTGACATTTTTGATGGCTGTGTACATAATATTTACAAACATATGTACAGTAGTAAGACAGCTGTTATCCACCAACAGTCATATACGTAGTTAGCATTGACAATCCGAACACACATCAAGGTAAAATAAATTGCTTCAACAGAAATACCCATTTTTTCTTTCTCGCACTAACTCACTTCAGAAAAGAAAGTTATGTAATCGTGCGTAGGAAAACTGAATTTTCAATACTTATTCAAACTCTTATTGCCAGGATCTAGTAAGCAAAATGTGGATAAATTCAGTTTCTAAATACAGAAAAAAAAATCCTCTAATACGTGATGTAGCAAACATCCATTTTTTTGGGTCATTCACAACTAAGACAAAAAGGTTGATCGCAAAACATCCCTCTCTCTCCGTCTACTTCCCTCTCTGCCC
>BOPP01000514.1:81794-93409 GCA_017312745.1 Gryllus bimaculatus | reverse complement strand
GTCAGACGCGCGCACACACACACAACCGAGTCAGACGCGCGCACACACACACAACCGAGTCAGACGCGGGCACACACACACACACACACACACACACCGAGTCAGACGCGCGCACACGTTTATGTATTCATGTATGCATGTATGTTTGTTTCAAACCAACTATGGTTCTTGTGAAAAACTAAATAAAGGAAATGAAAAATAATTAATTTAATTTGCGGGAATGCCTGTCTTTATTCAATTTCTGCACTTTTACTTTACCTATATCTACAATTTGAATTAATGTATTGATGTACGATGTACGTTTTTAGCGGGCTTTGTTGTATAGCTATTCATGACATAACTGTTTAATTTCTTAATTAATTATGGGTTTGTTAGGTTGTCTTTAAGCGTAACAATTAACTTAAAATATACAAGAATCTGCTTAAGAGTGAGCCAAAATGACATTTCTGTGAATTTCATGTGATTATATCATATAATTACTGATCGCTACTTAACTGCACAGGAGCAGGAAACTCTTGCGACATTGCGCTTTTGACATTTACGACTGCTTTCAAATAAACATAATACTTATCAAACAAAAAGTGAATTCATTGTAATGTTTATAAAAAATTATTTTTACAGAAGAGCACAATAGCAATGCACTTGCTAATTTCAATTATTTCTCGTAACGAACTACATTTCGGACGAGGACACAACATAAAGAAGCGCCGAAGCCATTTACAAGTGCCTTTACCAACTGCAAACGAACGAATGAAAATCAAAATGGGCAGGACTTAAAGACCGCAGAACCTTCAGTTATGTTGCCAGCACTAGCTGTCAAAACTGTCCATTCTTATTAAAAATCGCTCTACATCTTGGGACACGACGAAAAATAATTGTGTGTATGCGAAACAAACAATAGTGTTCCATAAAGAATGCCTTAGAAGAACTTCATAAAATGCACAATTTAAACTGAAAAAACAGTTCTATTTATGGCACAAATAGCGCTTTTAGCAAGAATTGATCAGAAAATGTGTGTCCATTGCTGGCAGCGCTCATCGCTGCATGCGCGCTGTGTTGTCAGTGCTCATTGCGATGTGTTGATATGGACAAAAAAGCAATATAATATTACATAACCGTTACTAAGGGGCGAGGAAGTATGTGCTGGTTTAGCACCACTAGTTCTTTTACACATGCACGCCCTCCCTATTCCAATTCAAAAGCCATACATGCACACAAAACTTTAGTGAACTAAGTGCATCTGCCAAAGAAGGAGAAAAATTAAATATAACAATAGGAAGCAAAGAAGCTTTAAAGAAGTATTCATTGAATCTTTTTGTTTGTTTATATACAAGTTGAGTAGAAAGAAATATAAATAAGCAATAACACCACATACTATAAATAGTTTCTACTCACTTCTTCAGCTTGTGGAACTTCTGTCTCAGCTTCTGCAGGCTGTTCAAGAGCAGCAGCAGGAGTGGGTGCAGTAAAGTCGGAAGCTAGAGTTAGAGATTGAGATGGAGCAGGAGCGGGAGTGGAAGGAGATGCAGCAGGTTGATCCTCAGCCGGAGAAGCAGGTTCTGTAACGTCTTCTGGAACAGTTGGTTTTACTTCTGCAGACTCTGGAGTAACTTGTAATGTAGAAGCTGGTGTCAACAGGGCAGTAGATGGATCTGTGGATCCTGGAGTTTGCTCAGCTGGAGAGATACTTTCTGCATTACTTGCCTGCAATTCAAAGTTTTTAACAAGAATATTAAAGACATTTAGTAGTACAAGTGTAAGGAGTAAGTAAGAAGTATATAAATATTAAAATAAAATTCTCATACACATTTCGTAGTACTACAATTCATTTAAATAAAGTCTTCTGATCACTTTCAATTATTGACGGTAAACATCAATGAATCACTTGAACTTTATGAATCGAATATCAAATTTATTGTATTTAAAAACAATAAAACTTATGGTAATTCAGTTCTTTTGAACAATGTAGTACAATGGAGAGTATGAAAAGAAAAAAACTGAATTTAAAACTTTCGATCCTAAGGACTTATAGATTATCTTCATATTACTGCTATGTCCTGTGGATTCTTCTGTGTTTATCTTCTTTGTCAGACTGTTAAAGACTCTTGGACATTCGTAGGCACCTAGAATAATCTTCATAATGTCACTATGAAAGTTGTATAACAATATTGTCGAAGATTGCTTCTATTTGTTGCATGTATTCACAATTTTTTTCTGTGATTAGATATTTATATTTCTGGGCTTTGTCAATTATGTTCAGAATCTTTCTTTGTAAGTATTGTTCGTACTGGTAGTGACAAACACAGATGTTTAGGAGCCATATACAGATGTCAAATATACAGCGACTCAACATTAGAGGTTCACAAGATTTTGATAGGATTTTGGATAGGATCTGAATTCTTGTGATGAGAACAATTCGACTAGAATGTTGATTAGTTCAAGCAATGAAAATAATAGCGGAGAGATAATTGTGTGAATGATTCTATTAGGGAGTCTTCTCAAATTTAAGAGTTTTTATTTCCTTTAGAATGGTGTGACATTTATATTGAATCTGAATTACCAATGTTTGACACTACCAGTGTTTGACACTACCAGTGTTTTTACACTCACCATTTTATTACTGAAGATTCAAGTAATGGGGATTTTTTTCCATTATTTCTTCTCTACGGTGTATTTCTAAATACCAAACCAGAAACAATAGCAAATGAAACTATATTTGAACTTCAACAAAATATCAATTATGGTGTGCCAGTATTGTAGGATGACCCTGTGTTTCCTCCACATTTTATGACAATTGTTCTTTTTGCAAAAATAAAAAAAAATGAAAACACACACACACACATGAAAGGATGGAAAGAATTCCATTCTCACCCTTATCTTATTATCAAATAACAATAAGATTATATATAAACTTTAAGGGAAAAGACAATACTACAAGATATCATCAGTTTCAAATAAATTTGTACAATATTTACTTTTAACGTTTTGAATAATACCAACATTGCCAGGGACACAGGAGTTAACCGCATAGCATAACTCTCAAGATTTAACGTGTTAAAAAAGGGTCTACAGCATGGATTCTCAAATGGTGATGTGTACAGTAGCACAGTAATTTTGTAGGGGGTACGTAAATTTCCATGAGAAAATTTAAAGAGGTAATGGAGCATTGATGTAAAGTGTGAATACATTTTTATCTGGGCCTCCAATTCACAATCAAAAATAATTTTCAAATGCTGAAAATGTTTATCTTTAAGTATTAGTTGTATAAAACAAAATAGTTTCATTGAATGGTTTTAGTATATCATTATAATTATGCAAACGGGCTAAAACAGTGTTCGTAAACATTTGCACCAACAAAGAATGCTGCAATGCCAATATCAATGAAATGACATGCACACAGCTTATCAGAGTATTTTAAGATAAACACACAACTCTCTGCAATTAAAAAAACAACTTTAACGAACCTCTGTCACTTTCTCTTCAGCAATGACTGCAGGTGCAGCATCGTCTGCCACTTCTGGTTTCTTCTCAGCCCCCTAAACAAACACAATTTGAAATATTAACTCTGTGACAGAAATTAATTCATGAACAGCATTTTATTTCTGATAACAATGTTCCATAAATTTGTGTACCAGAACAAGCATATACATTCTTTGCTTATCTCTATTGTCCTACACACGAGGGACATCGAGAAATTAAGACTACAAGGGCTGTGTAGGACACAGACACACACTTTTTTCAAAGTTGGCACCCCAATTATATAGACTGTTTCTTAATGGTCATGAATGGCTCATGGTATAGAATGTTTCTTAACGAGCGCCACAGCTCGTTACAAAATGTCGTCACAGGAGCTTATCACGTCATCCAGTTCGTCGCCCGTTTGCTCCACGTACCACAGATCTGAGATTTGCTGTCAGTTTCCTCACGTTGCGCAACGCATCGGCAGCCAATATCCATCGCCAGCTTGAGGAAACATTTGAATGCGAAGTAATGAAGTCAGAATGGCGCCAAATGGATAACATTGGTACAGTGGCGTCATACCCATTCGCCATAAACTCCTTAATACTTCTTAAACAAATTTAACATTCACAGAGAAAATTTATGGCATCGTCTTTTGGGACCGGAACGGGTTCTTGTCGATACCCTATAGAAATTGAAACGGATGCCGACAACACCACTCCCCATACCGCCTGGCTTACTCAGGGCCTGCTCGCATCGTTTGGATGTGACATTGTGACATTGCGACCTTCCTCGCCGGACCTGGCATCCCCTGGTTACATTCTTTTCATCAAACTAAAGGAGTTTTTGGGTGGGCAGCGATCTTCTAATGATGAGGTCAAGGAGACTGAAAAAATGAATTAAAAGAGGTGCAGCGTAAGTTATACCACGAGGGTATACAAAAGTATATTCATTTTTCGATTTCTAACAAGTGTTGTATTCTTACTTTCTGGACGTTTCAGCTAAGAATATAAACACTTGCCGGTCTTGAACTATCAGTCACTTGTGAACTTTAAGTGTCATTACACAACAATGTCATAATGAAGACAGCCATGCAAACTTTGAATTGTATCAGTCTTCACAACAGCTATTCAGAAAAGCTGAACGAGCATTACTTAAGAGAACAGTACTTTTCTAATGAATAGCCAAGTTGTCAAGAGAACATGTCTCCCCCCGTCCTACTTCCCTGTATTCAGAAAGAATAAGCACCGGCAAGCAGCGACCATTATACTTTAACCAGGGGAATGAAGCCATACCCAGAAGGGCCCTCGAGATACCGCCCTGGGAAGGGGTGGAGTGAGGGGAAGCGTGGGAGCACGCATGAGGGCGCGCCTTTCCGTAGCCGTAACCTAATGACGCAGCCAAAGATAGTGAAAGGGCGCCGATCATACCAATCTGGAGAGTTTTTTTTATCCACTAATCAATGGCGGCCGGTACGGAATTCTATTGGTGGTGTCAGTGATCGATAACTAAACGTCGATGTTACCAATAATCGATGTTTAAAATTAAAACAACCATGTTAAGAAAGTATCGATAAAAATCGATGTTTTAAAAGTGGTTGAGTTAGCTCTAATATAAAATTCGTGGGCAACAATATTTAATTTTGCAGTGACGGTGTTTTTATTAATTTATAATAAAGATTAAACTAAAAACGAACTAAAATTAAAAAGAGCAAATAAAAATACTCACCCTAAAAAGCCTGAGCACCCACAGTAATCTCAAGAGTTCACAGCTTCCAGAGTTCGGCCTACGCCTGTTCATGTGCGAAACACAAGGAAAGACGTACGAAATACCAGGGCATCGGCGTCATGCTGAGCGAAAGATAGTCCGCTCGATGAAGCATGTGAAGCAGAACGTGAGTTACTGTGCCACTACAACTCCAACTCCGTCTCACCCATAAGAGATGCATACAACACAATACAGCGTTCTTTATGCAGAGTTAAATGGGCAGAGACGGAGCCACTTTGAAGGTGGCTCAGAGGTTCAGGAGGAGGCCAACAAATAGCATTACGCACCGTGAGTTTGAAGAGTGTATTTGACACAGCATGGAATGACTACGCGCTCGTTCTAAGGAATTACTATAATGAAAACCTATTTTGAAGAAACTATATTTTAAACACACAATTGTGAAAAATTTATTTTCCCTCATTTTTTGTTGGTGCTATGGCACAGAATTTCACAACAAATGTACAAATGTGCACTACATCGAAACTATTCATGAAGTGATAGATTGCAGAGAAGCTTCTATGTTAAGTTACTTTAAAGTTAATTGAAGGGAATACGAAAATGTAATAACAATAGTTTAAATATATTCGTCACTGAAGTATCACTTCTGCCATCAATTTCTGGCATTAAAAACAGACTAAGGCGGCTGAAGTTCGACTTTGTGTAGACCAAGACAAACCACAGCGTAACCCCTTTCACCATAGTAATGCTCGCGTGGCTCAGTGGCGAAGTCGCTAGCCTTTGTCCACTGAGGTTCCGGGTTCGATTCGCTTAGAATCCCCTAGGACAAGAACGCCTGTGAAGCGATCTAAATCTTACCTTTATCCTTATTCCTTCCCAATTCTGGCCGATAGATGACGCAGAGCGCGTGCGAGCACAAGACGCTACCTATCGGCGATTCCCTGACTTGACAGCGTCTGACCTGACTTTAGTACTCTGCGGCCCCTAGAGGGTGCTGAGTGCTTAATAACGGAGGATTACTCCATGATGCGATAAACGCTTAAGGAGTTAGAAGACACGTTGCGTCTGCGACGCAAAATTGCCTACGAAAGCAATCATTCCTTCGTTCGCCTATAGCCCAACCGGGCAATGGCTACACTTACAAGTTAGTGAATATTTCCTCCAAAACCACCACCCACTTCCAGAAAGAAAGAAAAAATGCGGAGGTCGTCTCCTGGAGCTTCGATGTCGCTTGACGCAAAGCAAGAATTTATGAGGTACGGGCAGTACGAGAATAAGATGAATAATCAAATATTAGCATTCCGCAGACAAAATCGAAACTTTTTCATTGTTTTTGCCCCCCCCCACCCCCCGAGTTCCTGGGTACCCTTAGAAATCTTGGACATCTCTCACATGGAGGCTACATAATCATCTTTCAATTTCTGCGAGCATTGGAAACTCGTAATATGAATTTTGTCTACACAGAAATATAACCCGTTTGGTAAAGATGTTCGACGCTTAAACACTTAATCATTACAAAAAGCGTTTTATATTACATAGATACAACAGAATTGTGATGGGTACCGCAATCACTAGTAGAATGAAATTATAACTATTATGACATTTAATAAATACAATTTATTTTATGTTTTGCCACTTATACGGTTGCCTGGTCCGTTGGAGAGCCTCTCCTTGAAAGGTGGTAAAAAAAAAAAATCCTGACTGGCTACGACCCTCCCCTTGTGCCCACGCCTATGACCGTAATTTAAAATTCTTTCAAAACAAGAGCACTTATGGTACACTGTAGATAACTTCTGGATCGCTAGTGAAATTAAGTTTCAAAAACTTTTAACACATTAAATATACTGATATTTTCTTTCAGAGGTTTTTGAGAGAGGTGAAATGTGTCTTAGTTTTTGCGACACTTTTTTCGCTTACGACTGATAGCAGGTGCTTGAATTGTTTAGGCTATCAAAACATGTTTTTTAATAATAGCGGAAAACCTATCTACATATATTTCCCGCTCTTCAATTAACTGAAGTTTTCGCCAAGCCCAAACAAACACTAGAAAAAACACCACCGTAAATCAGGACATTCTTCAAAGATGCTCTAGACAGATAAACTGTCCAAAATAATTTTTAATAGAAAAATATACCCAAACATATAATCATGAAAAAACGGGATATAGGAATTTGAAGTGCTATTTAACAACTTATACCTTGAAAAGGTTCGATATATTGTTGTATGTCGATTCGATTCTTTGCACATTCCTTGAAGTTATATTTGCCTACTTAAGCGCCGTGGAAATTTTACTACTTAGACTATGTCATAAAAATGCAATATTTATATTTTCACTACATGTCATAGAATAGGACTAGCATACGTTGAGTGAGGAATTGTTAATACTGCAACGCAACCATTCCACAGAAACAAAGCCTTTGTCGCTTACTAGTGGAGTTAGGCAGCCGAAAGAGGGGTGTAGGGAACCTGAGGGGAAGGGGAGAAGCCAGGCTTGTGCGGAAGGAAGCACAGGCTGGTAAGCAGGCAAACTGGTGGCGGCGACCGGCTCACTCAGCGATGCCGCCCACGTGAGCAGGATGTACGTCCGGTTGGTCATCATGGAGTCAAGTTCCTGTAGTACCGCTTTATATTTCCTTCGGCTATACACCACTGCAACGCAGAATTTTGACTGAGGGCGGGCCTATTTTGCGTGGCGGCACGCGAGAATTGATGGTTCATGAACATCGCTAAGAAACCGCTTCACGCATTTCCCTTTCCGTAAAACGGAATACACACAGTATACTTTTTATTACATATAGCTTGCTAAGAGGAAACTGAACGATCTTATTTTCACGTCAACTCGTATGAGAGTTACTTCAATTTGGAATTGCGCGTGGACAAATAAAAATGAGAAATTTGCGTATCTATTATTGAAGCGAAGTTCTTCGATTCATTTCTGCGACGATTAACGGCAAACTCAGAAGGATATATTAGCCAAAGTAACTAGTACCCTAATATATTTTGTATGTTAGCGAGCGAGAATGAATTTCGATGAAGTAAACCTAATTATTTCATCTTATTGTGCAGATCCTCTAGCACAAACATTTCAATCTGATAAATGCGCAAAACTTGGCACAACGGTCTGCGGACTAGTTTGCCAAATGTCCCAGCTCTACTTGGCATTCGCACACAGGACACATTCTGCAATAAAAGCGATCGCCTAAAACTCTGCAACCGAGGTCAAAACAAACGTCTCAAAGCCACGTGTGGGAAGTTTTCGCTTGCCTGCTTCAGTGTTAAACGCAGTTGCCGTTAGTAAACGTCCTTTCTGGCGATAACTTCGAGTTACGCTCACGAGGAAAGCTGACAAATGTTTCGTAGTGATCGTTACTTGATTTTCAGAAGCGAATGCGAAAAACTTACATTGATGTCAATGCTGAATGACCCAAGATTAATTCTTAATATTTATAAATAATTTTCAAATATATACATGAAATAAGACCAAACTAACAAAGGCAAAGAAAATTAATAAAAAAATAGGATATACGATTTTCGCAATGATTTTTTATGTAAGATACAATGGGGACGATAGCTCTAATTTTGAAACAAATTAGAATGCAGTCGCACTAGCGAGTTGCAGGCCAATGGTCCATCCACCTTTTGTATCCACGGCCCCTTCGCAGTGTTTGTGGGGCCACAAACTCAATGCTGACTACGCCAAATGGAGAGAAAGCTAATGGGAAGAAACTCAATAATTGGATACATCACTTCGTGCGACAGCGTTTAAAGTTGTGCAATCCATCCGTCTACGCAAAATTCCTATGATTCAATAATTAGTGACATTAAGTCACATTTAAAGATAAATTACATTATACGTTGAATTAAAAAAGAAAGAAAAAAATATTTCAATTTCATCGTACCAAATGTAATGAGAATCAAGCTCTGAAATGTGAATCCGTAACGAGTAATTTATAAGCTATTGGAATTTACGGACACACTCGGATAGAAGAACTCTCGTTGATCGAACATTTTTATGAATGTGGATAATTTGTCATGACGGTAAGATTTATAAGGCTACGAAAAATGTGCAAGTTTTTGTAATACTTATATTTTTTTGACAAAGGAAGGTAATTGACACTCGAATGATGTAACAATCCACAAATTTTCCTTCCTGACCAAACTGTAACAAACATTAATGTATACTTAATGTGTGTGATCGAATACAGTGCAGGCAAAGTTCAAAAATAATTAATATCGACATACAACTTGACTCAAAGTGACATTTAAACTTAATTGCTTCTCATACGACAAAATGTTTGTCTTCCCACCCCCTCAAATTTTAACGTTCACTAGTTTTCGCCTAAAATTCTTGTCTTGTCATTTTGTGCCGCCATTGCATGGTCAATTGGAAATTTAAGAGAGAAGTATTTTATGAAACCATTATTGTTTCATATATAATTCTCATAATAAAGTGTGATATTAACAATATTTAGCCATTTTGGTAATTACCAGGTATGTGCTCATTAAAGAAATCAACCGAGAAAAAGCTAATTTAGATGCTATTACATTTTGGATTCGAAACATCACAGAAAATTAAAAATACCTTTAATTACGTAAAATTGTGATATTTACATCAAATGTTTCAAAATGCGTAAGGACTTTATCATGTACATATAATTAAATTTTCAGAAATTTACAATTAAGTAATAAGGAAAATCCGATCGCACTCACTAATCAGAATATTGCTAACATATTCTTCCGAACTTAAAATAAGAGCACAGTATAATTTCGCTTCTTATAATATTTGCTGTTAACAGTACTTCCAGCGAGTATGCGAACAGAATAATGTGGAAGAATATGAAGACACCAGCTAACTGCACATTAAGTGTGACACGTGCATTGTAAAACATGAGTGCAGTACCCCATTTCATAACCGTCACGGTACTAGAATTCTTCTTTCCGCACATGACCTGATACGCCAAGTCAAAATCGGCACACACTCTCTGGAGGTGTTAATAAGCTTGGCAATAGAAGTGAAAAGGACGTTTTATTACTCCGTAACATATTTGTTTCCATAATGGCATTAAAATATTAAAAATAAAATTAAAAATAGAAAATGCAGGAAGTCTTGCATGTTGGAACGAGGCACAAGAACGTTTAATGAACACTTGCGACCACCTTCAGAACAAAATTAACATTTACTGTTATGCACTTCATACCTCTGTACTCATCCTGGACGCCAAGTATACGGAGTCCGTGATAAACCGCCCTCCTGCACTCCAGGAGAGACGAACTCTGGTAAGCTACGGACACGCTGTCGAACGCCTAACTGTCCACACCCGCTGGCAGCTACCTCTTATATTTACACCACCCCCTCTACTGGGCGCTCTCCGATTTAGAAGAAAACGTCGCAAGCGAGGGCCACCACTGCCTTCTGCCCGCCTTCTTCACTGCAAGTGGAATACGCCCTCAAGGCTACTTGGCGTAGGCCTCCTTTCCTGATTGGTGGTTCACCGCTTGCCAAACTGCAAGATCGCGTTACAGGAGCCCTTCGCGCCCCCTACTACACATTCCACGCCTACAATCTGACAGGAGGCGAAGGAGGCCGTGCTGCCCACCTGCTGTCCCCGGCGCTGCGCGGCGTCGCCCAGCAGAGCACGGAAGCGCGGGAGGAGCCCGCGGCGACGCACAGCGGCCGAGAGCTGGGGGCGCGGCGCAAGGGGTGCCAAGGAACTCCTTGACTCGCGCAAGACTTGGACAACACGTCCAAGTTATTTCGGAGCACCGACTAAGTACGCAAATGCTTTAATTTTACTTCAGTGGCAAGGCCGCCCACATCCCACTGCTTTACAACTGTCTTTCTCTCATCGCGTCTCAATTCCGAATTAGCACTTACTCGCCAAATACCCACGCGGACGGCTGTGCCATGTCGTTAATTCTCCGAGTACATTCGGCACATGGGGGCGTGGCTGTCAAAATCTTTATCAACATAAAAGTAAGCTACCTTCAACAAAACGTTCATTTTACAAAATCGAAGCTATTTAGCAAAATTGCAGAAATAGGTTTTAAAAACCCCGATCATTGAGCCTTTTTGACGAACAGCAACATTTTCCGTCAGTAAGAAAATCACTGACGTTATGGCCAAAATTATAATGAACGCAAAGAAAAATAGCATTATCAATTAGTATCAAGATTTTTAAACACATGATCAAACAATACCCTAAAAGATTCGTTGGCGGCAATTAAAAGAAAAAAAAGACTATTAGTAATTGGCGTGTTTCTACGACCTTTTAGTTTTCCCTACAATATTTTCCTTTTTTATAATTCACAATTAGAAATCGTACATTTACTAGCTTAGCGTGGAGTCCTCAGGTGAACATTTTCATAAATAATTAAAGATGTTGTCATTGCCAACAATGTTTTTTAATTCAAAAGCAGCTTTCGATGGCTTA
>BOPP01000514.1:68662-79904 GCA_017312745.1 Gryllus bimaculatus | reverse complement strand
GGGGCGGGACGGGACGGGACGGGGCGAAGGCTGGGCCGCTAGGCAGCGTTCCGTGCCGCCTGCTTCCACCGCCTCCCCGCGCCCCTCTCCCCCACACAAGGCCTCGTAGCGGGGCACCTCCGCTCCGCTTCTAGGACAATCCTAGCGCCTCTGTCGCCCTCCAGCATATCCGACATACCACGCCCAAACTTTAAGAGTGATCGCGCTTTCGTTTCACATTCACTTCCAAAACCTGCTATTCCTTCTTTTTTTCATACAAATGAGGACTAACGCATGAATGTCTTCCACAATGACATTTTGAACACTATTTTATACACAGTCTCACTTGAAAATTCATCAGTCAACAATCTTTTACATATTCGCTATGCATTTCTCCATACGTGTTTGACACTGTCAGTATTTCCTCTGCAAATTTTCAAGTTATCTACAAATTGTAATGAACAAGCAGAGAAATATTCTCCGAATTTCTTCAAAGCGTCTAATAACTACGCCACTTTATAATTAGATCACTATTGGTGGGCCGTAATTTCGTCACAAATTTTCGTTATTAGGAGCATAGAAGACGTCGGTTCACAGTTTTAACGTCCCTCAACCCTCAGTGAACTGTCCTTAATGAGGATAGAATCGATTCCAAGAGGAAGAAAGGTCAACCAAGCTGACAAAGGCGGCCTATCATCCAAAAAGTGAAGAAAAATCCAAGTCTGAGTGCTCCAAAAATAGTGGCTGAAGTTCGAGTGGTAAGTGGGAAGGTTGTTCATTCCGAAACTGTGCGGAGAGTATTAAGAAGTACGGGATATAACGGACGAGTAGCCCGAAGGAAACCAATCGAAGTCAATAGGAGGAGACGACTGGAGTTTGCCAAAAAGTAGCTTGTAAGGCACCAAAGTGGTGGAGAGATGTGATATTTGCTGATAAAAACAAATTCAATCTTATAAAGTCAGATAGAAGTGTTCTTGCGTGGCGTAAAGTGGATGCAGAATTCAACAAAAAAAATCCGCAGCCCACGGTAAAGCACGGTGGGGGGTAACGTCATGATATGGGGATGCATGTCAGCAGTTGGTGGATGAAATGACTTTTATTGAGGACACAGTATTGTCAGGTAGTGTTTCTTATTCTAAGACAAACTTGCACTAAAGTGCCGCAAATTTGGGAATAAGACACGTTTAATTTTTATTAGGATAATGACCCAAAACACAAAGCGCATATTGTAAGAATGGTTACTTTACCTTTGTTCAAAGGTTTTAAACACTCCTCAATACCTAGACCTAAACTCTATCGAGAATCTTTGGGAAATTCTCGACAGGAAGGTCGGGAAAACCCCCAATTCTTCAAAAGAAGACCTGAAGAGAAGATTGAAAGAAGAATGAGTATTTAAGGCGTGAAGAAACTGATACAATTGTATTAAATATGCCCCAACGTTTTCGAGAGGTAATCAAGGCTACCTCACTAAATATTATTATTTTTGTACGTAAATATTAGTTCTGTAGTCAGAATAGTTTATATAATTAATATTCGGCCATTTAGAACATAAAGTGGCATGTAATATTCTTTCTATTTCATTTCTTCCCAAAATGTAATATATATGTAAAGTTTCACAATTTTGATTTTTTTGATTTGTTGCAATAAACATGATATTATTGAATGTACATGTCAGTTTTGTTTTTCGTCCCGCTTCTTTTGTAAAAATTAAAATTCTTCAGAATAAGACTGTGAGCGAATATGAAAGTGAGCCTATGTAAGTGTAACAAATATCATTCAAGGTGATTCATTCCTAATGGCAATGCACGAGGACAATTTTTCCATTTATTTTCATAAATGGAAAAATTGTCCTCGTGCATTGGTGGTGTACGAACATTTTAAATACTTTCATGGACTCCCCTCCAAAGAAATAATAGTAATAAATAATAATAATGTCACAAAGAAGGAGGAAAAAGCCTCAGACAAATAAGTGTACATAAATAATCAGAAGTGAACGGAGTAAATAAATAATCAGAAGCGAACGGAGTAAATAAATAATCAAGAGAACGTAGTCGTGTGTAAGAAAAATAATCAAGTGAAGAATACAAGGATTGTATAAAATATCTGTAAATAGATCAAGTAGTTTTAGTGTATAATTCTTTACAAATAAACTATTTTTTTTAAAATACCTGTGTGTGTGGCTTTTAATTCACCACGGAGAAACGTTACAATATGTACACGTATTATGTCGACCGTGAAGTCGCAAATAATTGAATATATTGATTCCTCCTCCTACGGAATTATTCATTACATTATCACACCAACAATTCGCAACTTCTTTTATTGTAGAGGGTAGTTGAACTAGCGGTGCTACAACAGCACATTTTCTCGACAAAAATTGACCTGTGCCTTTCCTATAATGCCTTTTGCTATACCCAAACAATTAATGAAACATTTGGAGCCCTTTGAGAACTTTATAAGAAATTGCCTTACATCAAGAACAAATTGACGAAAATTCCTTCAAAAGATGAATTAACCATTTCTAAAGATCTCATTTTAACTTTTTCGCACTTACTAACGTAAGAAGAGAAAGCACTGTAATCGTGCGCCAGAAAACTGTGAATTTTCTACACAAACACTCTTATTGCCGGGCCCTGGTAACGGAAAAAGTGGATAAATAGTTGCTAAATGGAGACGAAAAATGCTCTTAACATGTGGTGTAGCCAGAATCTATGCTTTCACGGTCCTTCGTACCGAAAAATCGTTTGTTGGCGAAATGTCCGTCCGTCCCTGCACAACGCTAGTGCATAAACAGTTCAGCCGATTTTCTCCAAAATTGATATTCCCTCAACCGATGTCGTTGACTTTGGAATTGGAAACTGAAATTTTAATTTTACTTTCCATGAAGCCCCTGGGACATTTGTCAAAAGTTTCAAAAACATGGATCCAAATTGTTTGATTAAATTTAGTTCTTGAATAACCCAAAGAATGGTTAAGAAAATGGTACAGGTCTCAGTTTCGTTAACATTCCTGATTTTTCGAAAATTGGAAAAACAAAATTCTCAAAACTTCAAAATTGCAGATAGAGATTTTTGTGCTCAAGGTCTGTTGTACAAACTTAGCTCTTCAAAAAAGTAATGTACAATAATAAAAAACAAAATCCGCTCGAAATTGTTTCATTAAATTTTCTCCACATATGTAATAGAGAATGGTAAGATATATAGCGCTAGCCACATTTTCGGGTATTGCTACATTTTTTTCGAACAATGTAAAATAAATTCAAAATTGGTAGTTTTTGCGTTATTTCTGGATGAAATTAATAAAATATATACAGGTTTCACACCAAGGGCGGGCCATGACAAAATTTGAATGAATGATACGAAAAAGAATTCATTGAATTTTAATTATAATTTCCTATTGAAAATGCCAATATTATTCTATTATTGCTTTCTTGCGCTTTTATTTTACTTAATCATATGTATTGATTGATTTAATGAAGTTTATAAAGTTGACGGTCTGCAGACGATATAATGGCTCTCATCGTTCCTTCATACCGGAGGCAAATAATTCTTAAAGAGCTGTGATATTTAGGCCATCATTCATAAAATAATATTGTCCAGTTGAAGATATCATACAACTGTGTAGTGCAATAACACCACCTAGAAACTGTATATCAAGTTAGCGTTTGTGCAAAGCCATTCCAGGAGAGAATGTCCTTATCAAAAAAAGATTTTCAAACAGTTATGTTCGACTTTTTGAAAATATTAGTATTTTGGAGACCAAAATAATGGTTGGTCCGAATTTACTGCGCTTCGTTGTCGTGATTCTGACATTTGGATGCTTCGTATCTTAGAATTTGTATATTCACACATCTGTCAAGTTTCTTACATTTGACTTTTTTACACAATCTTTTAGAAATTATTAAAAAAACATTTGAAATACTGCTAGCTTTCAGGGAATATCAGATTGAAATGCTGCAATGACTCGAAAGCTTATTATTGTGTTTTGCGTCTTATTGTTGGGACACATTTTACCTACATGAATATCAGTTATAATTGTCAAATTCGTGTTTATATTTGCCCGAAAATATTTAGTTTTTGCACCAAATGTACGATTAGTAATGAGTAGGATTGGACAGTATTTAAACACTTGTATACGAAATACGTATTTTAAATAATTCAGACGCTCATCCACGACACTTTAATGACAGTTTTCCTTTGCAGGTTTTATATATTCGCCAACTAGGGGCTTATTGTCTGATGATTTGTTTGATAAATCAATCGCTTTTAAGGAAATTCCTTTTTGTGTTAAGACATATTTTTGATATTTTATATTTGATAATTTCTATACATATGGTTACCCTACATTACATAATTTATTGTTCAGAAATTTGTAAGAATGTCAAAAACTAACTTACTATATTTTGAGTACAATGTTCTTCCTGGAATTAATTCTTAAATGTTGAAAAGTTGTAACCTTAGAATGTGCATAATAACAACCATTATCCCAAAGGCAGACGTTCGCGCGCAAGTCTGCAACACCATGCGCGTAGCGCGCTTCATTCAAATCGAACAAGTTTCTTATAACAGGAGTTTTTACACTTCCCTAGATTTACTGAGAGCAATTGAAAGTCCCTCATTCCTAGAAAATCTTACCTTTTATATGAACTAATTTTCAACAAAGGTGAAATTTGATGGATAGAATAGAAATATAAACTTCACTAGATAGAAATCAGAACGTAGACTAGTATCAAAAGTATTACATAACTATTACTAAAGGCGAGAAGGTAAGCATGTGCTGTTTTAGCACCACTAGCTTAGAACAGATTTCAATGTTATATCTATGCTTATATCGATATTGTCGTGTTGCAATATTAATAAGTTTCGAAAATACAAATTCCTGAGCGTGAGACCTGCGTCATTTTTATAAGTGTACTTAGCTCTATTGGAGACACAATTGGCGCGCTTTTGATTTTTTGAAGTTGCCTATATTTCACAAAATTACACAACTATTCATTTTCCGCTTTTTCGATATCAAGATCATACAATACGACTTTTCCTGCCGAAAAATTGCAGTTTTTTTGCAATATTACAATACTTTCCCAAAGCATGTAATGCGTAGTAAGTATGCATGACTCGACCTTGCAGCTACGCACACCTATTACGTAAATGATTTGATTTGGAGTAGTTCAAAACAGGTATCTTTCGAAACATCTAGTATAGCATGGCAAGTTGTTTTACTAACTGCTCCCACTTACGCTTTCCGATAGTTTTTTAGTTTTTCTTATTTATTAATTTTGTCAGATTGCTTGGTAGCCATTCATGTTTATTTACATAGCGTTCGGTGGTCACGGAAAAAACAGTTTTGATGATCTCCCCTAGTATCTACAAGGCCGTAGTCTTTCCGAAGTCTTACATTGGTAACCACACTAATTCACGTCACATTTCTATTATTGTTCAAACAAACAAATTTGGCGGTGTTTGACGAATTACCCCATATCCCAACATACCATAACCTTATACCACTGTGTCGTCCCTGGACAGAAAGAAAATTCTTAAACATTGACTCACAAATCACGAGAGGAATACCAAATGATATAATTTTCATCACACTTCGCGTAGTCGACACGTGAGTGAATACAACCAATTACTCAGTACGTAAATTGAACTGTATGACGTAAATTTTGAAAATGAGCATTTGTGAAAAAGTGTACACAGAAACCTAATCAAGACCAATGCTTATAATGTTCTCATTGCAATAAAAGAGGCCCAAATGAAATGCACTCTCACTATTAACATCGGAAACGGTGTTCTATGTGAACCGAACTCTCGAATACAGGGAACTACACAAAGAACTTCCAGATTTAAATTTCTGAAGATAATGAGGTCCCCCAAATTAGGAAAATGGCAACGCTGTGACTGGAGACTACCAGCGGAGGTTGAGCACGTGGCGCTCTCTGCACCCCTGCACCTGGCGGCAGACCGCAGGCAGATGCGCAGTGCAAAGACACGCGCCATTTCTTGTGTAAATACGTGGTGCGCGTGCGGAGACCTTTGTAGTTCATTTGTTGAGGCAACAAATCCTCCGGAATGAGATGAAATATTCGTCACCGATTGTCGGGGCACTTGTTACCGTTTGCTACTTTTGTTTTCTAGCTCCGTGACAGCGTAAATCGAATAAAATGTCTAAGGTATGTTTATGTTGGAGCAGCGATAAACGATGAGAGCGAACAGAGAGTTGTTGCGAAATCGCAGCGCTTATGTGTTCATGTTTGAGCATCGCGAAGCAGCGCTCCGAATCTGACAGAGACATCTACAGGACATTCGGCCAAACTAACTCGTCCCTTCCACACCAACCTAATGTAAATCACCTACCATACTTCCTTAATTGGCTTAGGGACTTTTGGTTACGATTTAAGTTGAACCGAAGTATGAGTCAACCACAACTTCATTCCCTTACGCAATGGAAGCATTATAGCCTACTAGGTCCATAGGTCTTTTTTTCGCTGGTTATTGGCATGCTTGATAAAGAGAGATGTCAACCTCACACAATTCCCCCTGCAACATGCGGCAAACAGCTGTGTGGAGCTCGCGAGAGAGTTGATGCAAGCGCGTACTTATTTCGAAGTTATGTTCTGCAAGCGAATTCAATTGTGGTTTGCTTTGGAAATGTATTAATATTTTAAATTTTGCTTGGCATTTTCATTGATGCGTCGTGATTTGACGGAAAGCCCTTCAATGAATGTGCTAAGGAGAATTGTAGAAAGTGAGAGAAGTAAAAATATATTCACGAAGAGAAGAAAGAGTTGCTCAGTTTGATATCCTGGATGTGGCGATGATTATAGAGGTAAACTGCCTTGTCTACAATAATTAAGTTGTTTCCTTCGAACATGACATAAGAATAAATAATCACTATAAACATCAGTAATTGAATCAGTGCTTCATTTTTCATTGAAAATTATTTTAGATACTGTGAATTTTGCAAATATTTACACTAATACAAAAATTATTATATAATCTAACTTTCTGCAAATTAGTGTTTACTGAAAATTAAAAGTGGCTTACTTGTAAGCATATTTACATTGACTATAAAAAAGCAGATTTGTATATATTATAAATATAGTATTGTGTGTTGTGGTTAGTGATTGATTACATTTGAAAAACTCAATGGCCATTTCCTTTACTTTTACAGGGAGAAGCCTAGCCTTCTGAAAGAAATTTGAAAGTATGTGTATGAGTGTTTAAGAAATAATTATGGAATTGGGTCTTGTATGGAGGAAAGGAAATCTATTGTGTACTATAGGCCTATGTGGATCTTCAAAATTAAAAATATTTTCTTCCAAATTATATGAAAAATAAAACAGTTAAGACGTGTGAAATTGCGTCAAAAAAGTGACTATGTACAGAATATTTTAAATATGTGCAGTGCTCTATTATTCTGTCAATTTCTATTATTCAAAGTCCCATTAGTCTGTCAAATTTCATCTGTTACCACAGTTTTCAGTTTGGTACATACTGAGTATTTAGAAGGGGAAGCATCATTTTTGATTTAAAGAAAATAATTAATTTGAAGTAAGATTTTTGTCTTATTTTTGTTTCTTCTGTGATATAAATAATTGTATGTTATGCAGTATACATCATGGAGTAAATAAAAAAGAAAATTTAAGAAATCTACTTCAAATTATTATTTTCTTTAAAAATTCCTCACATTTTAATATTGTCTAAGACAATAATTTTGGTGTTATTTTATCAATCTTAATTGAATTCTCAGTATGTGTTTCCTATTGTGCTTGTAAAGAGCCTATATTGTGGTGATATGTTGGCGTTTAATTTAACTGAATATAAAGTCTGAATACTAGACATACAAAAAACCATCAATTTTCAAAATCATTTCCAAAATATTAATTTTTTAGGTGTCCTCAGTTAATGTTGACTGAACAACATAACACACTCTCCCAATTGTTTAGTAAGTTTTTCAGGAAATTTGATCCAAGTTTACATGGAAGACTTCTGAAATGATGTGTTTTTCAGAAACCACAGTAAATTAATAATTTTAAATTTTTAAGTAGAAACTGAACTGGATTTCAAAGAAAACAGATTATCAGAGAAGTGATAAGCTAGTTTTATTTTAAAATGATTCTTAAATCTTAAACAGTAATAAACTGGAAGGCCGAGGGTTGTATAGGGTGTAACACCTCAATATTTTGCCAAATAGGGATCAGAGAGTCCCATGCCACTATCACTTCAATTTTGATTTCATTACAAACGTGTAATTCAAATGTTGTTCAAGGAAATGTGATTATTTGTACAATCAAAACGAATAATGTAAATAATTATCTTTCAATAAATTTTCTAGTTTAAAAAAAATCTCTTCTTAGCTTTTAATTTTTCTTCTATTGTTCTTCAGTTTATTCACTGATAAAACATCCACAGTTGTTTAATAACATTTAAAAAATAAATTCATTTTACAATTTCTGTTATAAATTATGCCTTCTTGAACTGCACCCACATTGTGAAGGTGCCATGGATAGCAAGCACTTAAGAATAAATCATTCCAATCAATCTGGGTGAATGTTTCACAACTATAAGAAATTCTTTTCTAGTTTTATAAGGTGTTGTGGATGCAAATTTATCAGATTGAGTGGGTAGTTATGGCAAACAAAATAATGGGGGTACCTTCCGAGTATCTACATTACAAAAATGACTCTGAATAATACATTATCACTGCGAGATGATGATGTGCTTTACTTAAGTTAACATTTAGTTTTCCACAACACAATACAACAATAAACATGACAGACATACCATAATTATTTGTATTTTTATTGTTCATTGAAAACCGAATGTAACATAACCTCTAAAACTTACGTTTTGTACTAATTTAGGCGGCTCACAATTTGTCTAAAACGAACATATTACGGTGATTTATGTCCCTTTTGTCCCACAATTTACTCCTAACTAAAACACAAATGATACATTTCTCAGCCATCATTTTATTTGACACTTACAACACCTTAAGTATGTGAGCTGTGAACTGCGTGGAACGATACTAGCAGCGAATACCTACCAAAGGGTTTTCGCCGCTCTTATCGCTGATCTCGTGATCAGCGCGCTGCCAACATGAACACTTCCATTTGTTTCCATATGAACGTTCTCGTTGCTTCGCACGCAGCTCTGCTCTTATCGTTTATCGCTGCTACAACATAAACATACCCTAATGCTAGGTGCATGTCTAGTTTACTTCCTCCACCTATATGAACGAGACGCGCAACAAGAAAAAAAGAAATTTTATTTTAATTCGTAAATACTTTCCTACGTTAGATTTACGAAGCGCTTTTGGACCACTGTAAGTGAATGCGTACGTCTCTAGAATTTCGTACGTCATTACAGTTTCACCCAACATCTTTGGAACGACAAAGGCGATTCGTTCGACCCCCCCCCCACGATCTAGTAACAGAAACAAGAGTTAGACTGAAGGACCGTACGCGGCTCGTGGCCCGTTGATGAGGTTCTACTCCGGCATCTGAGTTGACGTAGGACGAGGCAGCCCCGGAACTTGCGGGTCCGATAATACGAAAGTTTCAAAGATGAAATTTGTTCTGCTTATTCGTTTGTGTGGCGGGGAATGCCGCCGCAACGTTCGGAGCGACGAATATGACCTTCGAGGCGCCGCCGCGAGAGGACGGTGAGGAGACAGTCGGAGGGGGGGGGGGACAGACAGAGTTGAGGGCGGAAGGGAGGGGACTTCTGCGAAAGCTGCACCGCTCCGAGGCGCGTCTTTCGAAGCGGCTGCGGCTGCGGCTCCGGATGCAGCTGTGCCGGCGATGCGTCGTGCGCCAGTCGCGGGAGCCCCGCCCTTTCCCGTAGGACGCAAGGGAGACTCTTCCAGGACAAGCGGCCTTACAAAGATTCATACTCATGTATTCCTCCAAACGGCCTCCAGTCAAAACAATCATACTCGTGGGTCATTTGGTTAGTTAACATTCGTTTGAACATAATGTGTGGATTTAGTAGTTTATCTGGTAAGAGATTAAGGAGTATATCGTTCATAAGCCATTTCAGTAAAATAATTAAACGAGTTTCCAATGGCACATTTTTTGAATATATAAATTAAATTTTCTAATCAGATTGTACAGATTAATTAATTGATCTGGATCATCTCTTAACATCACCCTATGGAGCCACAGTCGTCCCAACAAACGGCTCGAGCAAGTGTTCTCTCTTCGGAGAAAAGTGCAAGAATAACTTTCTCTTCTGGAGCAGGAATGGTTCGATCCTCTCAATGTCGTCAGGGATCAATGAAGCGTTCTCTCGATCTTTTCAAGAGGCAGCACCGACCCGGCAGCAACTGGCCCAAAGCCACACTTACATTCGATTACCTTACTGTATTATCCAGCTAAATATATCACTCAGGTATAATCACATGGGTTACAATGAAACCAGTCTCTTGCTCAGCTTCTGTACAACAATGTACGAGTGAATTCTCTATCCGCGCATAGTTTGCTAGATGCGAAACACGAGTGTTTAGTTCTAACGATTTCATGGTACCTCATCTGGAGTAGCAAATCAACTCACAGAACAGTACCCCCTCACCCCAAATAATTGTTAAACGGTTAAAGATGTTGCAGCATTAGCGTAAGTGTCCGTGAGGAATCTATTAGAGGCATGCGATCCTAATTCTTTGATTTCGTGTTCCGAGATACTAACTTTTTATTCGAACTATTCATATTTTGAAGGACTGTTGAATCATGGCATTATTACTGCTATACATTAGATGATTCACGCAACGTCTCTTTCTCGTCCCTTCATTTACAATATTTGTTAACTGCGTAACTCATGGAGGAAAGTAAAATCTGTGCCCATTTTCTTTCGTTCAAAAATCTCTGCCATGATATTTTTACTTACATAGTTGATTTATTCAAATAGTAACGAGCGTTCAAATAAACTAGTTCCAGATTTGATTTCATGGTTTTCATATACACCCCCCCCATCCACACACACACATCGACGGCACGGGAACCTGTAACTCATACGTGGCGCGTCCCCCGGTGGCGGATAGGGGAAAGCTCGCTAGATATAGCGGGTAGGAGGGACATAAAATACCTTCCACGGGCCAAACGGGTACCGCTGCCTTGCAGTCAGGGATTGTATTCCCAAAGGCTAGGGCAAGGACAAGCCCGAAAAAAACCCTGAGGAAGGTCACCTTGCTTAAAAATTCAACAGCATGTGCAATGTCAAAACGAAACGGAAATAATCGAGCTGGACAATCCACCCTCTGCGGAGGA
>BOPP01000514.1:47530-65568 GCA_017312745.1 Gryllus bimaculatus | reverse complement strand
TATATATATATATATATATATATATATTAGATATGATTAGATTTCAGGCAGTACCATGAAATCAAATCTGGAACTAGGGTGTCATTTGAACGCTCGTTACTATTTGAATAAATCAACTATGTAAGTAAAATTAACGTGGCAGAGATTTTTGAACGAAAGAAAATGGGCACAGATTTTACTTTCCTCTGTGAGTTACGCAGTTAACAAATATTTTAAATGAAGGGACGAGAAAGAAACGTTGCGTGAATCGTCTAATGTATAGCAGCAATAATGCCATGATTCAACAGCCCTTCAAAATATGAATAGTTCGAATAAAAAGTATCTCGGAACACGAAATCAAAGAATTAGGATCGCATGCCTCTAATAGATTCCTCACGGACACTTACGCTAATGCTGCAACATCTTTAACCGTTTAAAATTATTTGGAAGAGGGGGCTACTGTTTCGTCGGTTGATTTGCTACTCAAGAGGAGGTGAGATGGGAAACTTCAGAATATTCTGCAAAACCGGTTTGGTTCAACGACGGAAGAGCCTACAATTACGCCACGGCAATTTCTCGCATTTTTCACCAACAATAGTTAATAGTTTCGCTTATTAATAAAAAAATATATAGTACCACAAACTTCCAACGGGTAAATAGAATTACTATTTAACTGTCATATCAAAGAAAAATACTATTACATATAGTATATATTTAAACCTATGAACAAAAATATAAAAACTAGTGATCGTTCAAACAATCGACAATACAACCATAAGTTGCCAGCGATTAAATAACTCAACGTAATGCAAGTTCGGGCGTGTCGTACACATGTCACAGCTTAGCATTATGAAACTTTTGAAATACCCGAAAGAAGGGTTCGAAATAGTCCATCTTCCCAATGTATCCGCGTAGTACAAAGCCACAAAATTTTTCATTGGGATTATCATTACTTCCATACCCACTATTTCGAGCCTTCGTATGTTGAAAACAATGACACATCAAATTTTCACAGGTTCAATTTCACTACATGCATATCCTCTTCGTAGATCATGTCAAGCTTTCGCCAATTAAGTAGAACAATCTTACGAGATATTCTAAGACTAAGAAGGCATAAACTCCTACATCTTGAAGACATCGAAATAAGCATTCAAATTTTAAAAAAAACTCGTACAGAAAAAGTGTATCTTGGGGTTCGACAGGGCTGTAATATTTCACCACTCCATATAAAACCTAACGACTATACTTTTGATTTTAATAGCTTTAATGACACGGTTTGCAGGGTAGCAAGTCGTAATTATGGATGGACTCCAGACGGTATCATGTCAATGGCGTGAACTGATTGCATTTTGAGCGAGAGAGAAAAACTGTACGATCGAAAATCCAAAAAAGTAAATCAAAAGTTATAGTTGTCAGGGTATATCAATCAGAAATGGAAAATCGAAAAATGTAAAGAAAAACAGAAGAAATCTGAGAATGAAAGATCACTATTAAAACTTTACAAACTGTCCCAACTCTTGTGTATGGATGCGACAGGGCAATGAACAAGATTAGGCTCCAGGCAAATGATATTACATTTGTTAAATGTAGCAGGATACAAAAAAAGACGACTTCAGATGACTGAGCTATACAATACCGACACCAATAAAAAGGCGATTATAGAAATAGAGAGTGCAACTGTCCGAACGAACCCACTTTTTTTTATGGCAGTATAAGCCTATTTGCCATGAGTAGCAATGGGAGACCTACAAGTTGGAGAATTGCTACAAGATATTCCTAACACATGAACTTTAAAAAACAATGACGTTTGAAAATTGTCATTACAATTATCTTATAAGTGCGACATTTTGTTTGTGGAAATAAGAAACGCAGGAAATTAAACTGCCTGTTCAGCTTATCTACAGTTTGAATTACAGTACTATAAATTTAAAAATACGTTCATGGAGCAATGTCTGCTTTGTACTGCACACTTAGCAAAATTAAATCGCCGAGATCTAGACACAATGCAGAATGGCAAAAGATCTAAATCTCTCTGATATTTCTGCAGAGCAGATATTTGAGCACACACATCGCAACACATTTGAATGCGCTGCTTGAGTAGCCATTTTCGTACAAAACTATTTTTTCCAATATTAGTATTTTTTTGCACAAAATGTTACAGCTCCTAGCATTTTTATCTTGAAGAAATAAACAATACATCAAAGAATTTTGTTCCGTTTACGATTTATAATGATTTCAACATTCGCAGTACCCGATCAAGTGTCATAGGCAACTGAGGGTCGGTCCCGCAAATCCGTCACGTTCTTGTAGAGTAACACACCTCTCTCTTTGCTACGTTGAAGTTCCCTTATTTACATTTGTAAAGCACTAAATCAAAATTTAGTAACACCTTAATATTAATTTAATCCATAATTAACCTACTTTTTCACATAGTACGTCATTCAGGATAACGGTTTTGTGTAAAATTAATTGTGAAGAGAATCCTTAATCTATTTCGAACCTCCTGAACATGCACTAAAGACAAGCCGGTTCAGGCTTATTTAAATAATACAAAATGTTCATCATATTAGAAAATGTTAAATACCACATATCTAATTCAAATCTCAGTTTGTGATCACGGTACGTCTTGACTTATTGCGCCTATTCAATTTCAATAATGACTAGCAAAATGTGGCATCACCGATTATATAATCTCTTAAAAATAATTTCATGTGTTGAAAATTTCTTTCATATTGCGCTTCTTTCATGCCAAGCTTTGTTTAAATATGTTCTTTCAGTATCTAGCATTGGACTTATAACTAAATCTTAGTAGCTGATAATGTTATATTCCCCTTCGAAAGTTACCAACATCTAATGGCGTTGTGTGTTCCCTCCATATGAACTGGTTTTATTGCAATTTCAAAATTATAATCGCCATAAATACTTGCAGGCTTTGATTCTTGATGCTGAAGTAATTAAAACTTCACGAACTCAGTCCAATTTGGGTCCACTTCTACTTCTGCAATGTGTCTATTAATCTTTTGTATGTGAATCTAATATTAAAAGGCGATGGTTTTGAATGTTTATGTAAATAGACATTCTGTTAGTTAATTTAAGTTGTAGGTCATACTCATTTGAAAACAGTATTTGCACACTTATGTCAGCACGTAAAAGTGCGAGTTCATTCTTTCTCTAGTATTAGTCAGTTGTGTTTTCTCCATAATCACTTGAAATTCAAGTTCAATAAGTTCCGAGGCATTATTGTTCGCAGGTACTAGCAAATTTATTTTTTTAAATACAATAATAATTAGCCTAAAGAGAAATCAAAGTGAAACGCGATTTACTTGGTAATTCAATTGTTCACTTAAAGATGCCAACAGCATTGTTACCAACATCGTGAAATTAATTATGGCGTAATAAGCTAAAAATTCCTTTAGGTTTAATCAGCGCCACCTACATAGATCGATTTAGGATGTGTTGGTGTAATTCATGGCATTATCACTAAGATCGCAGCGCCAAAACGTGAAAAAAACAACAACAACATTTTTTGGAAATATCTTCAAATATTGTAGCGGGATCCGAAAACAAATTATCAGTTCCCATCAGCAGACCGAGACGCGTCGAAAAAAACGCGTCGAAGACATTTCGTACGTCTCGATTGGTGTGAAAACGATGAAAAACCACATTTAAAGAGGAATTATTGTAAACAATAATGATTCACATTTTTAGTTTAACTAAAATTTACATTTTACAATTTACAAACTTAAGGTGTAAGGAAACAATTTTTTCCTATGTTAACTTCGTTTTACACGAACATCCGGTATGATGGCTACGAATTTGGTTTATTCGACACGCTGTCTCTCGGAAATGATCTTCCTCTTTGAATATTGAAATGGCATTAGTGAACGGAATATTCATTCTTCGCATTTTTGTAATCGCCAGCACTGAGAAGGATATATAAAATTTAAAGATCTCTCCTCGAAAGGAATCTGAGGCCACACATTCAAAACTCGGACGGGATTCCTCGAAAGCGAACCAGTCTGTCTGCATCAATGTAAAAAGTAATAATCTTGACTGGTATCTTTATTTTTTCATTTAAATTTTTAACACAGTCTCTTCTTAGTCAGAACCGTGCTTTCGTGCTGCCTGGCTTGCCGAAATATATCGAGGTCGATCGGGATCGGTGCCAGGAGAAAAAGAGCAAATAATGACGTAAATGGTAAATTTAAGTGAATATGGCAAAAATAGGCATCAGAAGGCAAAACAAAACAAAATAATTTGAAAAAAAGCAATAAAATCTAAAACAACTCCTGAAGAACAATTAAGCGATTCCTATTGTCCAAAGTCATGAAATAGTAATATAAAAAAGAAATTTCGTCCAACTTCCAGGCTCTAAGTGATGGCAATGTTAGTTGGGAAAATAAACAAAAGAAACCAAAAACGAAAGTACTAGATGAAAAGCAGAGAGAGAATATAAGATGAACGGTTAACTAACCCAATATTATGAGCTCTGTATTCGCAGAACGAATCATGAACTCTGGACACTATTTCTTGCTTAACAAGCCCCCGAAAATTAATAATAATAATAATAAAGAAAATCGAATGTTAATGTAGCATGCGATCAGAATGCGGTAACCATGGAAGACGAGAAACGTCAATACACATTTTTGGAAAGATAGATCAGCCGGATGTATGGAGAAAAAAAAGTTCCGATAGCAATCTAATTTCTGGGATTTGTTCCGCGAACTTCACGTAAGAACTTCGGCAGTGTAATGCATCACGTCACACCCCTCACAAAGGGCAGCCCATATTTTGTGCAAGAGTTGTGAAGAACATTTTCCCCTACTCTTAAGTTTCAGAGTATTATACTATACGATGGTGTGACGGTTAGCGTACCGGACAAGCTCGCGGGTTCAAACCCGATCGAAGCCGTGGATTTTTAGGGCGACAAAATCCTTCGTACGTCTTCCTTCGGAGGGGAAGTAAAGCCGATTGTCCCATGTTAGTAGATTTACTTGCATGTAAAAGATCCTCAAGCCTAAATGACGCCTCTGAGCTAAATTCAAATCACCTGTTTCTCGCCTAAGAAATACCTCCTTTCTATGCTAGTTGATGAAAGGAGCGTAGCGAAATATGCGTGGTCAGACGGAAGAGCGGGCCTGATGGCCCGAGTCTCGCCACGTAAAATAAGGCAAATTCACTTCAATTCAATACGATACAATGTGCTTCCCCTGATTATGCCATATCTCGGGCGGGAAATTCGCAAAATACATGCAACAAACTTCACGAAGGCTGGCTGAAGTCGGAAGAGTTCTGAATACGTAAGATAATGAACTATATATACTCAAAGTCCAATTTATTTACATGGATATTCCATTTGCGGTTTCACTGAAATTAGAGACCTAGAAATGGTTACCTTGACAACAGCATATTGTTTATTTTGAACGGAGCATACTATCGTGTTTGGGAATTCAAAACTCCATGGAAAGTTGTTCTTAGTTCATAATTAATTTATTACGAAACCAATTTGAAACTTCTGAAAACATACGTTAATGTACCACACTAACGTACCATAATGTAAATAATACCATGGACATTTCAGGAGACTTGATAATGAAGAAAGGGTATTATTTAAATTGAAATTTCAACACAGTGGAAACTTCAATTCAAAATTCCAAACAGTGTAAACATTTATAAGTACATATTACATACTTCTTGTGGAAGTCAATGTTGTGAAGAGAAAATGTGCACACTACACGTATAATATGTGCGTTTCCTCCTGGAGACATGGGATCCGGCACCGACCACATTATGAGCCCTAGAAGTTGACAGCCTGCTCAAACACCGATGTTCATTCGTCGGAGACAGAATCATTGCTCATTAGTAGAAACAGGAAAAATATACAGGATGAAACGTCAAAATATGTACTAAAACCGTAAACGTAGTATGTAATAAAACCGTAAGAATATGTAATATTAAACTACACTATCAAACATTTACATAATACAAAGTAACCTTTAGAACATTTTTTCAACAATTAAAAAAAAGTATACAATCGTTTTAAAAATCCAGTCTGGAGAGCAAAGCTGATGCACACTTTGCACAAACAACTTTCCCGTAAAAACTTCGTCCATTGCTATCCAGGACAATAGCAGCCAGACTAGACGCAATAGCGGCCATGGTACAATCTGGCGATATCTAAATAATTACTGAAACGTGCAGCACACTCATTGAAATTACGCGTTGGCTATTGCCAAAATTAGAGTTCAAGGTCACGAAACGATTGTGTCGGTGATCACATTCACATTCACACAAGGTAAAAATGATCTCAGTCGCTGACATGCACCTCTCGCTATTGCGAAAACTGAAGAAGGCGCGTCAGACTGAGGAGATCCGTCCGTCTCTTCACGAGACGAAATGCCAATCACGCAGTAATAATGTAGGAAAACTGTTTATTAAAAAAAGGAAAGTTTTTTCGTTAAAAATGTGTAATAAAATTAAGAAAATTGATAGAATAGAAATATTTCGTGAAAATAGCAAAATATGTAATGTAATCATGTCACGAAAAATTGTATACTGTGCTAGGACAACGAAGATTCGCCAAGATTGTAATTTTTAGAATGGTAAGTAGAATGACAAAAAAAGTAATTCCATAAAAATTCGGTCTCTACTCATTAGGTTCCGATCCACAGGACTAGGGCGTTGGTCGCCTGTGAGCATGATGTTGGCAAGCCTGGCTAGGTGCGGCCGGGTCTCGCCGGAGCAGCAGCCAGGAGGGTTGGATCGATAACAGACGGCGGTGGCAGCGCGGTGACTCGGTGGCCCGGCCGGCCCGCCTTCGAGCGGTCGTCATGGCAACTGTAGACCGCGCTGGCAGGGCGATGGTGGGCGCGGATGAACGGGGACTTCCTCACGCCGACTTCTCCCGGGCCAGCCCCAACAATTCACCCGCCCCCGAAACTTCTAGTCCCAGCATTTACATTTATGGGGCTGCTTTTCAAATAAGTGTTCCTTGGAAATACTCTATTCTCGAGAACGTTTTTAGAAGAGAAACAAAATGTGGTTTTTAGTAGTACCGTTTTTGGAAATGGATCGAATAATTTTAAATACCTTTTCGTTTAATTGAAGATTTTTGGATTTCATTGCACTAAAGAAATCTGGTTCACATTTCTGTTATGAAACTGTTGCAAACAGATTTCCTGCCCTTTTCGGTGTTAAAATATGACTCCTTGCCTTGCTTGAATTACATATTACAACAAAAGTTCGTTAAAACAATTTTGAAGCGCTCAAGGTAGTTTATTTTCTGTTTCTGGTGTCGGTTTCACAATTAAAACTTTATCAAACGTTATGGTTTCGTTTTGATGTCTTGTTTTTGGTACTGCATTTTTAAAATTAACAGGGCTGTGTTACATTGTACAACGGCGAGACACTAATTTAATGTTGATGCTAATATTCACGGCGTCTTTAATGGGCGAAAGTGAAGGGTGAGAAACGGGCTTCATTTGGGAGGACGAGTACCGAATGGTGCCAGATAATTTTACAGACGTACACTTTGTTTAAAACTACTATTAAATCTCCGCAATAACCGCAATTAAGCATAAAGGAATATTTTATGAGTAATCCAACCACGAATATACATACTAACCGAATAGCAGTCTGAATAATTATCCGATGACTCCACTCCGTTACTCCTTTACGAACTACCTTGGCAGACAAACTGAAATTGTTATAAAAAAGCGAATGAATATCTTTGATATTTGTTTACCGTCCGCAACTTCTTTATATACATTTCAATTCCTTTTCAACAAGTAGCATGCCAGACGGCTGCAAGCAAACACTTTCAGCTTATTTGTCTGTTGTAAGTAGTAATAGTTTCTTTTTATCGATATTACGATCCCATTGATTTAAGACTGTTTACTTTTTAAAATCATTTAATTACGACAGACAATACACTCTTCGGTTCCTCGAAACTAAATTATTCTTGGGAGGAAGGGGAAGTGGACGAGACGAATTGACGAGAACGTGACGTTCCAAGCCTTTATTCAGAGACGCGATTAACAGGCAAGAAATGGCGTCCAAATGAAAGGTACATTATATTTAGACGCATTAAGCCTATAAAAGGGGCCAATGTAGGCAATCTTTTAATTTTACAGAATATTTATTTCAAAATTTTATTCGATTGCACCTTTCTGTACTTCGTTAATGGCTAAATGGAAGTACGTTTTGCGAACTTTCAGCATGTTTAATATGAAAATTATTTCACGATTTCATACCTTTCCAGTTAGGAAGTTCCTTCTGGAACGTAGTGCGAACTTGAGTGGTATTGAAGTTTATGTCAAAATTATCTTTCAAATTCATCAGAAAATATTGACACAAAAAATATTTAGCTATACAGGGTAAATTTACTCTACGTTACCCGTGAGGACATCTCGCATATCATGCAGCTTGAAGATCCTGTAAATTCCAAAATCTAATTCGAGCCCAATCGTGTGAATTCACAGTAGAAAAAAAAAATTCTTGCTAGAACTCCCCTTCCATCAAAATCGGACATTGATAAAGTTAAAATAAATTATCACTCAATGAACTCATTTCATATCTGACTCTTAAGAAGAGATTGTATTCCACGAGAAATATTCGTGAAAATAATCAATTTCAGCTAAGGTGATTATAGTGGACTTATGATATAACAATACTAATAAAAAAAATCCACATTCAGAACAGACATACCAACTACTAAGATTTACACATTTCATTTTTTCGAGAAATGAAAATAAATTTCCTTTCCAATTCTCACTTACATACACAAACAACATTTTCTATTTTACTGGAGTTTTTTTATACAAATATTTTGCTTGCACCTTCGGGAGTTCCATCATCTCAACAGGAAACAATCTTATGACTGACATTTGCGTAGATGTATGTTAATCGAAATGGCTCAGAATACGGTGCTTTTACTCTTATTTATGTGGCAACTCATGGAAATGTAATCGAGCGGAATGTTTCTTCCAGTTCTTTGGGAACACGACGAGAGCTAGAAAACATCATTGATTGACAAGTTGGGGCTCGGGTCGCCGAACATTTGTTTTCAGAAAATAATGTGGTAGGGCCCCGCAGTCTTCGCCAAGAAATCCACCAGTCTGAGAGAATTAAGGATTTTTACTGACTTGCGTATACCGGAAAGCAGCGAAGAACTCTCCATGATCTAACGGTATTTATTTATCGTTAAAAACTGACATACTATGGGGAGAAGTGCATTTTGGGCACGGCGTCTTTAGTCCTGGGATCCCCGACCTAACTCATATTTAAAGTTGAATTATAAATATATTTAACAAGGGGCTTTTTTTTAAATAGCAGGAATGTGTAAAAATGTTGGTTCCGGTATAATGCGTAATTATGAATAGCGCTAAGCCCGTCACTGAGAACACAAAACGTTTGTTTTTCCTTAAAGTTTCGTAAGATGGACAATGCTAGTGTAACCCTCGAAACTTACAGTGGCTCACTTAAATATTCGGACACCCAGAGATACTCCAGAAATCGTAGGTTCTGCGAGATTTTGGCGTTGTAGGAAAAAAATATAAGCAAGAATGTGAAAAAATTGTTGCGTCATTATCGGGTAACAGTATAAACAGAACAAAAAGGCCGTATGTAGTTGACGCATCCAATAAAAAAGAAACAAAATAAAATTGTCTGGATTCGGTAGCCACGGTAATGTTCGGACACGTGAAACGAAACATAATATAAATGAATAAATAAACGAAAAGAAAATTAACACTTTGTATCATAACCATCGTAGTCAATGACTTTATGTACTCGCTTTAGCATTGAACCAATAATCCTATTCAGGTACTGTTGTCCTATTTGTACCCATTCTTCCTTGATTCTCGCTTGCAGATGAGACTTTGGCGTAATTGGGATTCTCCGGACTACATTCCAAAATCATGCAATAAATTCGAGATGGGATTGAGGTCATAAGACAGGCAGAGCTTCCAGCACTATTGGTCAATTGTACAACAATCATTCCCGCATTAAATATGATGTATGTTTCAGGTCCTCATTGTGATAAAATTTAAAGATGTCCAGTGTGTCAACAGATGTGTAAATTCTCCTTCAGTATGTTGAGATAGCGATGCTTGTCCATTGTGTCTATAACAAACACCAGCTCCCCACGCCAGCAGCTCCCCACGCCAGCAGCCGATATGCAGCGCCACACTTATGTATCCACCTCATGTTTCACGGTTGGCACTACGTTTTTAGGATGATTTTTTTTTTTATTTGGTTTGCGCCATATCATTTTCCTACCGACACTGCCAAAAATATTAAACATTTTATCATCTACAAAAATTACCTCACGCCAATTCTCCTCTGATTTCGTCACATATTCTTTTGCAAACTGAAGTCGTTTAGCTCTATTCCCAGCACCGATGAGGGATTTATTCTTAATTACTCGGCGAATTGTTTCGGAGTGCGCAGATGTCCCTGACGCTTTGCGCAGTTCCGGCTGTGTTGGTCGGCTCTCACCTTCGGATTTCCTCGTACTTCCCTAAAAATTGCACGCTTCTCTCTTTCGCGAATCTTCTACGTTGTCCTTGTGGTTTAGATTCAATTCTTCATTCTTAGACCTCTTAATGATATCGTGCACTGTGCTCTTGCTTATGAGTCAAAGATTGCGATCGCCCTGCAGGACCGTCCCTTTGCGGGGTGGAAAACCACAAGCTGCCTCTGCTCGAACGTAGAGTTCTTTCCCTTGCGCCCCATTGCAAGAGGTGTTTCCAGGCGGAAATATTTACAGCGACTTACTGTATAGTTTCGTTTGTTCTGGGTAGGCGATTAATAGCCACTGTGTTACACCAAAGTACACACACTGCGTAATAAAGTATATAGTTAAAGGTAATTAGTCCCTCGCCATCTTTATATTTTCAACGAGTTAGAGAAACGGCGAATATTTATTAAACTACATTTCTGTATACCTCAAAATTCGTACTTCCATATGCAACAATTTATTCATAAATTGATGTAAATGGAAACCCAAAATAAGCATTCTTAAAAGGGAATTACTATTTTATCGCAAAAATACAATAATTTGCTCGATATATACCTAAACATAATAAAAAAAACAACAGGTAATTGGAACTAGAAAATGTTTGAAATTATTTTCATTAAACATTTTATGTCAATTTTCGGAGTCAAGAAAATTCTTGCTCGAAACATTCCTCAAAATACGTTCACCTTCGGTTTGGGCTACAACCAAAAATGATCTATTTACAACCTTCCAAGCATTCATTCTGTACTCTAACGCTTATTGCAATTTGAAATGAAAAATTAAATGAATTATCGCAATATAATGCAAAGCAACTTGTTTAACTTCTTGAGTTCAAGATTCTGCCGACTAGCGCGCTAGTCGACATGCTATAGCGTGGTGAATGCACTGCCTTTCGAAGCACGAAGAGCGCGCACACGGATTTTTTTCCGCTCGAGAAGATAATTTCGCAGACAGTTGCGCTGCACATGGCGAATGTCCGGGCGGTAGGGGGCCTTAGCAGGCATGCGAGATGTTCGATAGACACTCGCACACTCAGGCTAAGGCTCGGAGAAGGGAGAACAAAGCGGTAAATGCATAATTCGATATCCATGCACTAGCCACTTTACTAGTGTAAAGGGACACAAATGTTGATTTTTGAGAGTAGTGAAGAAACATGATTTAAAAAGTATTTTTATTGAAAAGTTCATTACGATAGTTTACAAGACACTCGGGACAACGAATGATAATTTAGTGTTTAGCCTTCTGTTACTGTGAGCGGAGCTCACATTAAAACAGTTCTTCTGTAAAATAATATTTTGACAAGCATCAGTTTAGTTGCACCTCAACACAAAATAACTATTGGCCAATATATAAGCAAATTTTCGAGCGTTTGAGAGGAACATGGCAAGTAAAAGGTCAATAGAAAATAAATGCAAATTTTGCTGAATTACGCTAGGTAATATGCGCTACCAGTCTATTGTTTGCTGTTAGCCAATTGCTGATATCTCGTGCATCTGCAATCAGATCCAATTTTTTTCTGCTCTTGACCTTGTAAATAAAATATCAGGTTCAAAAACAAATACATTATTATTATGCACAAGACCAGAATCACAAAGTAATACTCCATGGATACTGAAAAATAAATTTGGTTTCATAACACCATAATACACCAAGTCCCACTGCAACATGTTTTTCTGCCATCAATAAACAATATAAAAAAAGCGTAACTTAATTTAGTCTGGAGAGCACCCAAAGTTCCCGTTTCCGCGCAGGCAACAAGTTGCTAGATTTACAGTGTAGGTAATTTTTTAAAAGAAAAACGCCCTAATAGCAGGCAGGAAGCAATGTAGTTTTTATTGGTTCTTTCAGTAGGGTAAACAAACTGCAGTTCCTCCGTTGCCCTCATGAATGGATAGCCGACTCTGCCATCGTGTCGCCTTCGTGCCAGTCAGCCACAAGCGGGGGTGATACAAAAACACGAAGTAGGGATCCGGGAGGGAGAGAGGGGAGGGAACGCCCAGTTATGTTTCCAGTTGGCAGAAGGGAGGTAGACATGGGCTCGGCGCCCTCCGGGGCGCCGCAGTTTCACGCCGTGGCCTAGAAGCTGGCGACCTTCATCTACTGGCCCTACGAGGTCGCGGGATGGCACTGTACCAGCACACTTCGGCTACAAAGGCGGGGCCTCCGACTATCTCTACCAGATAGACGACAGCCATGCATTCCCAGGGCATTCTACTATAAAAGTACTTTCAGAGCGCTCCTCGTAGGTTATTTTAAGATGCAATATATTTTCTGTGCAGACGGTAAAAAGTTAACTGTTAATAAACGAGTTTAACGACTCCAAAGAACATTAAACAATACAAATAATCGAATCGTTTATGAATTACTGAATAATATACGAAATGTTAATGGAGCGTCTTTACTCTAGGAGCGTTGGCTACGTCGTAGCAATAATGTGGGTAATATTTTGTCTTGAGATCTTTTATGAACCACTAAAATTTAGTGACATTCTGAAATCACACAAAATTTCGATGAATGTGGTGACAAACTAGTCCATTCATACCATATAAGATCCTGAAGATAATAACAATCAGCACTTTCTCTGTTCTGGCATTTTTTTTCGGCTAATAAACTTGCCAATTTTAGTATCGCAAGCTCTAAAAAGATTAAAAAACTACAACAATAAAAACAGCACCGCAAAGCAATAAGGCAAGTTTAACGATGATAACATTCTTATCCAAGATCGTTCTTTTCATTCCGCCAGTCGTTTCCTTAACATGAGGACCAAAAAGAAAAATGTGTCCGGTTTTAAATATCATCAGCAGAGGCACGCCAAGATTTTCGAGGAGGGGGGGGGGAGAGGCAGCGGCGGCGACAAGTACAGGGGGCTAAACCCCTTCGAGACCCCCCCCCCCCGCGGGTGCCCCACTCATCGGTAAACTTTTTCCGGTATTTATATTCCAATTTTCCCATAGTAAGATTACATACGGGGATTACAAGTATCTCTGGTGGCGTTTCGCTGAGATCTAAATAGCCATTTCTGCATCGCGAACGTCAATTGCGTCCATCCGAATGTATCAAGTTCTCATCAGAGGCACGATAGATTAGAATAACTAGCTCATGAACCGAATGGAGGCAGTGTGTTCTCATTTCCAATCCGTGTGATGTCTCGGGGCGGCCGGAGCGGGGGCGCTGGAGGTTTCAATCGGAGGAGTAACGCGACGCGGCGACGACAGCGACTGCAGCTGGGCAATGCCAGCGTTATACGATGCAACATTATGACGAACGAGCAACTGGGGATCTTCGGAGACTTAACACTGTACGTGGTGCAGGCGGCGTGCGCGGCGAGGGTACGAGCATCTCCGTTTCCATGACGTGCTTCACTTGGGCCGAAACGTCTGACACTTGCGTATGCCCGAACTATTTGGCGACGCAGGGTCTCGAGGCCAGGAACGAAGCCAAGTTCAATTTACAGATGAGGGTACGGAGGTTCAGAGAGAGATAGAGATAGAGAGAGAAAGAGAGAGAGGGAAAAAAAAGCGCAGTTGCTAGAAATAACACCAAGAATTTATTCCTGTTTCTAGAACTTCAAGCACAGCTAGCTCCAGAATTTGAAACGCAAAATCTCAACAGCCAAAATATTGAAGACCCATAATTTCAATCCACCTTATATCTTCCATTGATTGACGATAATACATGGGATTCATTTTGTAAGTAGTATTAGTGATACATTTCTGTTATCTTGACCTATTTGACGTCGTTGATAAGAGGTTTATCCTTCTAAAGGTTCCGCAGAACTTACAACTAACTTCCGCCCATCTGCAACTAAATCATTAATCGGGCGCACCAACATGAACATATCCACGCACATCCTCAAACAATCGACAACTTGCACTTCCATTTTCAAGTACAAATACGATTATCTACTACTGAAGTCAACCGAAATAACAGTACGTCGCACGTTCCTGACGCATTTAGAGTAAACCAATTTGATAATGAATTAGTCTTACGCTTTATTTTACAAATTACATTAGGTCTATTTTGAAAAACTACAGTGAAAGTTCACTTAAATGTTAGTAAATCAGAGAATCATACCAAGAGCGTTCTTTGACAGGCGGAAAGCACGGCGCGTTATGTATACTACTATATTCTTTCCATCAGCTTTGATGTGTACAGACGAGATTTTAGACGTTGAAATGAGCATTCTTGGCACATCGAACAGTAATAAAAGCAGAATAGCAGCTGAATCCAGCCGATCATAAAGCAAAAAAACAGAATGCCGCAACAGCACCTTCGTCTAGAAATCATAAAAAAAGATTGAAACACTGCTATACCGGTTGAGAAGAGCATCGGTATCGTTTTCCACGCCTCACTGAACGCGCCAAAGGAGCAAGTTAAAAAAAGCAGATAAATGAAATTCATTTATAAAAGACACTTTAAATGAACGCACGCCTTCCCCAATTTTCATCTTTCAACACAAAATTGTTACACATCTGAAAATTTTAGTCTACGTTGTAAAAACATTACGTGATACAAACCTTGGCAAATTTGAATTTACTACACCAAAATTAGGATTTACCATCTCTTTTTCTGTTTCTTGTTTTGCCAAATCATCACAGGCCAGTGATACCTGAAGACGTAACTTAGTAAAATTAATTCCATTTTTACAGTTTGAGAGCATTCTTTGGAGAGAAAAAGATATCTTTTTGAGATCACAGCAGAAACCTTTTCTTAGATGAGCATATAAATAAATTAACTGTTCAAGACCTCTACGCAGAGAGTGGCTAAATTATTACCTGATGCACTATACAAGATACTTCATCACTCCGTATATTAGTTCAGCTCTATTAGCCCATTGACACCATTTAGGCGTATCCATCAAGCATACAGAGTCAAGACTTTACAAAATGACAACCGAGGCAGTGGGAAAGAAACGATCATGACCAACCCTTAAAAAAACTACCTTGTATCACTGGAAGGCAGCAGCATCATCTATTGGCAGGCACAAACAGCTGTTTCCAGAAAATGTACGCATCAAAAATAGCTCATGACTTCACCGTGAATCAGCAGAGAAGGAAACCACCGCCTACGAAAGCACGCGAGTATTCATTTTCATTTACGTCATCAACAGAAAAATATTTTTATTCCTATTTCATAGTAAAGCTCGTATATGCAACTCAAAATTACAAACCAATTAATAACATGTCATGTCAGACATGACCTTGCATACGAACGATTGCAAGTAAGAAAATGGTAACCGAATTTGTGCTGGAAACATCTTTGCCATTTTACCAATAGTACTCGTTTGCAATTATAAAACGCATCCACGAATCTCCACGAGTTTAATACCATGTACGAAATTATATACGAGAGGAGTTCTATAAGTAATGCTACACATTTGTTTACTAAAAGGAGGTTGGTTTGTTTCAGGATTCAAATACACCGTGTCATTCCTCGATCTTTTGACTACAAAACCCCATTTTTCAACAATCACCGTTCAGTGCTACGGCCTTATGCCAACTTATGTGAGGTCCTGTATGCCAGCATCGTACCACTCTACTGGTCTCTGTCGCAGTCAACGTCGTGCTGCATCAACAACTTTCCCATAAATCGCGAAGTGCGTCCTTACTTGGACCAAACAGTTGAAAATCCGAACGTGCGAGATCCGGGCAGTAAGGTCGATGAGGAAGAACAATCCACTAAAGTTTTGAGAGAGCCTCTCGGGTACGCAGGCTTGTGTGAGGCCTCGCGTTGCCACGGAGACTGAGCAGCTCGTTTGGATGTTTGTACCTACGAACACGCTGAAGTCGTTTCTTTAATTTCCTACGAGTAGCACAATACACTTCAGTATTAATCGTTTCACCATGAGCAGGGCTATCTCACACAAAAACTCCTTCCGCGTCCCAGAAGACCGTAGCCATGAATTTACCCGCTGAGGGTACCGCTTTAAACTTTTTCTTTGAAGGAGATTGGGTGTGGTGCCACTCCATTGATTGCAGTTTTGTTTCGGGTTCGAAGAACCCATGTTTCATCGCCAGTAACAGTGTTTGACAAAAAAATTGTCACGATCAGCCTCATATCGAGCAAGCAATTTCGCACAGATGGTTCTTCTTTGGTCCATTTGGTCTTCAGTTAAACATCGAAGAACCTAGTGGGAACAAACATTTGAATATTCCAACTGGTGAACAATTGTGACAGCACTACCAACAGAGACGCCACGTTGAGCAGCGAGACGTTTGTTTGTGATCCGTCGATCATCTCGAATAAGAGTTTGCACACTCCACTGCACGAGTCATAGCTCTGCACGGCCGGCCAGCACGCGGGAGATAAGGCAGGTTTGCTTGACCTTGCTCTAATGACACACGCCTCGCCCAACAACTTAGTGCTTTCGTCCACTATTAGACCTTAGAGTGTCTGCAAGCCCCTAAAAATATCTTTTCTACTCACCACGTGTAACCAAAACAACGTTTATCAACATCTCTAGTAATGCGCGCGGTCTCGAACAAAGAGGTTTTGCTTACAACGCTGCGCGGAAATTTGGGGAACTGCCAGGTTCTTGCGCAAAACCCTACGCGTGCAACCTTCTACGCCACTTGCACTTCAGACCGGAACAAATCACCTACGATCGAAACCTTAGCTTCGAAGCAATGCCAATAGCTTACCTAAATCTGTGCACGAATTTAATTGGCGTTACCCACTGGCCGGAATTTTGAGACAATCGTTCAGCTGCAACTTGCTTTACTTGCGAAAAACCAAGAGCTCTAGTAAAGTTCATCAATCTATTTCCCTGAACTTAAATCTAAACTAAGCGGTGTCATACTTTTTAGGTAAGATATTTTCTTTGGATGGAGGATTGCCACCTAAAGCTACTCTCAGACCTTTCTAAACAGAAAACGACACTTTACACAAGCTTGGCAATCAAGAGACATCACAAAATCCTTATGAACGCAGCTCCTCGATCTCAAATTCGCCACAAATAAATCTCACGATATGATGTATATTGGGATCACTTCCTGTTTGTCCAAGAAGAGGAAAAGCAAGGTCAAATCTGATCATGAGATAAAAATAATTTTATTAGAAATTGCATAACACATATGCTGTATTGTGTGCATTGTCATCTCCCACACTGCATTAATACAAGACAATATACATTTCCGAATTAAGAAAACTTACGGTAACATTGCTAACATTAATATACCCTGCTACCCTTCAGGGACCTGGGCAAAGATGAATGCAAAGGCTTCCTTCCAATAGATTTTAATTTTTATGCCGATTTAAAAACCGAGGAGCTCGGAAATGTACATAAATTATGAATTGTTTATTATGCCTTAAAAAATTTAGAGAAACCTGGCGTCGGCTACTAAATCAAGTATTCCCTAGCTTCACATCACACAGCAGGATCATGATAAAATACTCGTTTCTCCCAACTATCTGGAATCATTTTAACTGTGATACTAAAAACACGCAAGATCTCTGACTTAAAATTTTCAAGACCAGTGTAACGTATTAGCCAGCGTGCCTCGTGGCATCTATTTGGGGACGCTTGGCAGGATTAGCCTTG
>BOPP01000514.1:0-42359 GCA_017312745.1 Gryllus bimaculatus | reverse complement strand
CATGCCGAGTTCTGGCGGGGGTGGCGTAATGGCCTCGTAAATCTCCCTGTTTCCCATATAAGGATCCACTAGCGTTGATATCAGACAGACAGCCCAGACTTTGCTGTGTAAACTTCACGCTGCTCTGCAGCTCTACTTCAATTAAACTTATTTTCATACTTCATCGGACTTGGTCTCTGTACCTGAAACCTCGCTCACCACCACGCTCCTCCAGGGAACTTAGCTTCTCTGCGAACTCAACTTTTTTTGCATCCTATACTGGAAGCATTTGTAATTGCCTGCAATCGCTGCTAGTAGCACGACACCTACAGCGAAAGGCATTACACTGCGCTGGGCTGCGCTAGGGCCGCGCGCGCGCGCTTGTGGACCCACGCACCGCGTTCTGCTCTGCAACGAACTCTTGAATGGCAGGTGAGACTCCCGGTAGGAACCGCGCCTCGCAGAGATGTACAATCACGTTCATATCAATGCGGCCCGCTTCCGGGATTTCCGCTTATGTTATCTGGGGCCACCCGAGCACGCACTTCGAAAAGTAGACCTATTTCAAAACGAGGGTCCCAGTTATTTCAACAACACAGCAGTTTCCGGTAGGACTATTAATCTGCAATTAAAGTTCTTAAATATTAAAAGTATAACACAGCCAAGGTTTTATTTTACACGAAACTAAACCATTTTATATCTAGAAAAAACATTACACCAAATTTCGTTCTTCTAAGCCCCATAATTCATTCCTAAAATTAATTTCCAACCACAACTCGTCGAAAGTTTAGGTCGCCAATTATATTACGATCAATATATCCAAACTTTTTTTATTTTCCGTATAAATTTAAGGGTTGAACAATGTAAAAATGACATATTAAAAAATTACACATACAGATAATTAAATATTCGGCCACTAGTTATTTTTATTTTACGGATGGTGAGAAATGATAGAAAATCTTAAGTGGTGAGAAGTTATAGAAAGGGCACATCTTGATAATAAATGCAATAATTGAAGCATATCATACTAGAAAACAAAATTGCTCATTCCGAGAGATAATTAGTTTGAAAGACGGCGGAAATACCCCAATTTCGTATTCAGTCACCAGAGCTTACTACAACTATGCAGATAAAAAAAAATGCGTTTAGAGACAGTCTCGTCAGGAGTGACTGCAAAACGCTTTTAATTTTCTTTAACATAGTTTATAATTTTCTTCAAATAAAAGGAAATTTGAACATCAGTCCGCATCTTTCGAGATGGATACACGCGAGGTTCACATGTATTACATTTATCAAAATTTACAGGCTTATTTATTTTTATTTCCGTAAATTCGACCACGTACTGAATATTGAAATACAATGAAGTTTGCCTTCACCAGTTAAGAAAATCTTGCATTCAATAAAATCAATCGAAATAAAAGATATACTCTTACCTACTCCGCCGTGACCAAGTCCAAATTGAAACAAACAAAAGCTGTTATCTTAAGTCTCAAAGTTTTCCCTAAATTGTAAAGTATCTTCCAAAAATTCCCTGATTTTTCTCATGTTTTCCACAAAGTGGCCAACCTATCTTAGCCAGTTTGCAGAACTCCAAAATCGTCAACAGAACTTGGGACACCCGTACGTTTTGGTTTAGGTGTCTACTCTGGGTTTTCATCGTGTTTATCACTAACAGAACATCTCGGCATTTGAATATAAGCTGAAGTCTTAAAAAGGTTGGTTCGACACTACTACAAATTCAACCAGGTTCTGGTATTTGTGCAGTAACGTCAACGGAACCGAAGTCATTTGGAAAATGAAATAAATTTCTTCTCTTCCTCTAGCATAATTGTGAAATATTTCAACGTTTTAGGCTTGTTCTGTGTCCATGAATACATTTTTGCTTCACCAAACATTTGGAAGAGTAAGTATCTCGTTAAAAAAATAACCTGTAGCGACGGAGTTGTTTGCATCTTATCTACAACGGATATCGACGTATCACCGGTAGTAATCAGGGTAGAGATCCACGGATTGCCTTCTCTTAGATTTTGGAAGAAATTCTACGCCCAGAAATGAAAATGTACGCCGAGAAAAGCGCCGTTAAGGCCAAGTAATTGGTTCTCCGGCATCCACGGGCCCAAAGGCACCCCTGGGAACGAGGAATACAACACAATTTACGCCTTGCCTCTTGCAAAAGGCAAATTTGTTAACAGGAGTTTCTTACTTATTTTTTTTTTACAGAGACCAAGAGAGCTTGATTCGACCGAGTGCCATTTCCAACAGTCTCGCTTTTACCATTCTCTCCCAAGATACCGGAGCGTTTAACAAACAAGGCTCAGCGTCACAATTACGGTCAATAGGCCGTTCGTTAGTGTTTAAGGGTCCCGCAATGCTCGTGAACATAGTTTCATAGCGCGTCAAGAAAATCGAGCAAGAGGCCGTTAGAAGGGCAGAGTGTTGTCGGCGTTACCTCGTTTTTTGTGGTCGCGCCCAATGCCGCAGCCTGCCTCTGACATTCAACTGCAGGCGCCCGCGGACGCCCGCCCTTCAGACACAAAGGCCGGCGCACACCCAACGGTCCTTCGGCCATAACGCCTGCTGCTTCCGCGTGACCAACGGCGTCCGACAGAGGGCCTTTCTCGGCGAGAAGACCAGCAGGTGGCCGAACCGCAAACGCCATTACACCCACGCTATTGGGTTCGTAATTCACGCACGTCTGAACGCGATAACTCATTGAAAATCACGTGTGCAGTCTATCGCTCGATCAGAAACTGCTACTAAAAGTATTTTCAAATAGCCCAACATTGTCTCTGGGAGAGGATTTGTTCAATAAATCGACACCAACCTCAACTGCAGAGCTTACGAAATATAACGCTTCAATTACAGAAGGTAAACGATAAAGTAAATTAAAAATAATTTCTTGGGGAAAATGAGAATTGATGACTAAGAAGCATTTACTGACGCCCATTACAACTGAAAGGAGGTGACGAGGCACACTGTTCCTATTCCAGTTTTACATCTGTGTTGGCCAGTTCATTTAGTCTCGCCTCCTTTAGAAATACACATTTTAAAATTTTCGAGACTGACCAATTACGTAGGCTAATGACCAAGGATTACATACTCGGGAATTGGGCACGTGTTCTGATTTGTACAAGTTTACAAAGCAAAGAACAAACGCATGAAAATGCGATAGTAACATTACTATTAGAATTTCCAATTTTTAATTTCCATTAGTTTCAAAATTCGAAACCGACAGTAAATGCAGAAACATTTTGACGAGGAACCACTCGGCCGAGGTAAAAAATAAATGAGAGAAAGCGAACGAGCGCTGGTTCGAGTCGGCGCGGCTCGGCGGTGCAACACAGCTGAGATGGAAACGTGGAGCCAAGGGGGAACAGCGGCTAGGAGGCAGCCGAGCGGAAAGCGGGCACCGCAAAGGGCGGGCGGGAGCAGGGAGAAAACTGCGGGTGGCGGCGAGGGAACTCCGCGACGTAAAGCGGCCGTGCGTAGGTAGCTGCCGGTGGGGTAAGGGACTGCTCCTCACGCCGCCACCCACGCTAACGCCCCACAGCCCTCCTCAGTCTTTTCGTCACCAACTCCAACATCGGCAATGGCTTTATAAAACTATTTATCTATGCATGTTACAAGACGGCACAATAGGAGTTGTGCGTGTCTACAATGCAGTGTGCACGGAATCGACTAAAATTCAAATGCGGCAAATCCTTGGAATATTGCAATTTTTCGATTCGTAATGATTTTTTAAAAACTATTGATTGGTTCCAACAATTTAACAACCCATTCATTTTACAAAGCCAACGCTAATGAAACATTAACATTTACTCTCAAGAATACATTACAAGATCCAATACTCAACAGAAATTGGAGTAAGCAAAACTTAAAACTATAATCTCCCAGTAATCTACTGTAAGCAAATTGTGCATTTTACACAAAGAAACAAACTCAATAAAAATATTATTTCAAAATTGAAATGTCTGGTACAATTTACGTCGATAATGGGTATCAATGTATACAGATAAAGGGTATTTTAGACGAATTTTCCTGGGCACTCACACAATGAGAGCGGTATGTCAAGAGATCCATTAGGCGACAGCGCCAGTTATTACCAGGAGGGACAGATGGGCGTTTAGTCATCAATCAATTTTTCGATATCAACGACCCACGGCACATGGTCTGTCTCCAAAATGTGATTGAGACAAATTTATATAGGAACAAAATAGTCCACTTTTTCGTTACCGGAGATAAGCAGTTTTTCCTATCGAAATATTGCCGTATTCTAAAGCATTATTACTTTTTCTTAGAAAGTAATAGGAAGGAGAAAAAATCACCTCAACTACAAGTAGATGAACAAATTTTTCTTAAGAAATTTTTCTGAGATACGCTGCGTGACTGCACAGCTGTTTCCACGACTTTAGATTCCAAACGTTTGTAATCAAACTACGTAACACGCGAATTTGTGAATAGATAGGTTTGGAGAGTACGAAGTACGCCAATCGAAGGCTAAATGTACCGAAAAATCCCTGTAAGAAAATTCGCTGACACAGGTGAATTTACTTTACCGATGAAGTGTGAACCAATGGTTCCATTTTCGATCTGTAAACGGCATTTGAAGCCTTTTTAAAAACAGAACTTACGCTGCAAGTGCCTTTTCCACACACACGCAACCAACAAAATGAAATTGGTCCTAGAATTTCCCAGAAAAAAACTAAAAAATGTGGGCTTATAGCGCGAAAGCGACATGCTTCCTGAATCCCACGCCGTCTCAATCGTGCAAATCGGATGAATAGGAGCGTCGTTAAGTAAAATTTGGGAAAACACCTCGTTCCCCTCCCCATTCCACTCCGTCGAGGGCCCTCTCTTCGCGCGGCGGCATGGCCAGCCCCGGCAGAGTAGGTTAGAATTGCGAGACATGCAAGCCAGGCGGTCGATTTATGCTTTCACTTTGCATCTCAATATATCCCCTCATATGCAACTACTGATGATGTAACAGAAGCAAATGGTCTCGTATCATCTGCAATAGTATAAAACTATTTATATAGTTCACATATTTCCGTCCAACTTCGAATATAAAATTGAGGCATTACTCAAAACATCGATTCCAATAAGGAACTAATTTTAAAAAGAAAATGATTTAACTTGTGAAATTTCACCAATATTCCATATCCTATCTTATTTTACATATATTTTACTTTAAGATCTTCCGTTATCATTCCACTATCGGAAAGAATGAGCAGATATTAGGTACAATAGCGCGCTGTCACTGTCTAATCAAATTTTCCTCCCGTGAAAATGTTGGGGATTGCTAAACCAGATGTATTTTGGGCAATGTTTTAATTTCGAACATTAAAACTTCGAAATGAAATTTATATGGTGTTTGCATTTCAATTCTTGTGCATTTGCACTCCTTGTGTCAGTATCAACGGCTCATAACAAAAAAATTCAGATACAATACATGTACATACTTAACAACACTTTGCCATAGGAAACAAAACCATTAAATTCGATACAAAAGTTGTCCCCAGTAAAATATTTTCTACTCACAACGGTTTCTATTCAATTCGCGATTATTAGGAGCATCCAAAAGGAAAGTAATATCAATTTAAAAAAAAATTGTAACAATTATTGTACTTCAGCTTCTGTGTCAATGACCCCATCTCTATCTGGTTTTCGTCCAGTTTCCCTGATCCTGGAGCAAATGCTGAGAAGACCCTTGTTTTACTTCTGATCATAAATGTAATGTCAAATTAAGTCTCGCAAGTTTGGCCTTCTCGTACATCACACACAGTTTTATACTGTTTTTGACATAAATAAAATAAAGGTCTTTGCTACCCTGAGTCCGAATCTCGGAGACGGCGCGATGATAATTCTGCGATTTTTCCTCCGAAGAATGGCGGTATGTACACTAGTAGACTGCGTGTATCAAAAATATTTTTGAACGTTGGGGAGAGGCTGTTCAGAGCAATGACGCTTATTTGTTGGCGCCCGCCTCAGGAAAGCAACGGCTGTGAGAATCTCTTCTTAGCACCTGCAAGCCCCAATCCTTATGTACCCTCGTATCCACAAGTTATTGGAGAACAACGACAGTAAAATGTGTATGTTCGTATTTTTTATCATTCATGAAACTGTTATCGTCACTTCAATCTGTCCAACACGGTTGTCAAATCCCGATGTAGGTTGTTTCGTGGTACCTAGAATATGGAATACGGAGAGTCGTTCCTTCAACCCACCGCAAAGATGGCAAATTTTGCATTTCCTGTATCAAGAGGTATCTGAAGGCAAAGTTTACTTTCGTTTACTACTGTGTAACAGAAGGGCGACAAATACCCATTTAATTATTTATTTTATTTATCTCTAATTTCTTGGTAATTGCGGTGCTAACTTTATGTCTAGTTAGCGGATTGTTTATAGCAGGGTCAAATGAGCGACTATTTTTTGCGTAACAACTTAGCAACTAAAGACTTCAGTTTAATTCAATTTTTTTAAAAACTTTATGCCAATTTGACGGACCTCATGAGGAGGTGGTCCGGGAATTCCAAATCCGACGCGGCACTGGAACTGCGGTTTGCAAATAGACAACTTTGCGAATGCCCCTACTAAATTTCATTAATTCTGATTGGCGCGCTTGCTCGCTGCCCCTTTTTCGCTTTATACTACCCGCTCCGTCTCTATCACTGCTACTAATCATTCTGGAGCCACCAAGTTACCTCACTTTACGGGACGTGCTCGAAGGATGACCGAGTAAAAATCGGATTTGGAAAAACAATTTTTCAAATTCACTTCTATACTTCGGTTATATAGGATACGGGAAAGTCTGCCCCCAATTATAACAATAGTAGTGTGATATATGAAATAAAATAAATTAGTGATGCAATAGAATGGCAGAGACTTTTTCTAACTAGGAGTTTCCTTATTTCTTTGCTCTGGGCTATTTTTTCGGTTTTACTCCATCTTCCCAGCTGCTATCCATTGCCATATAAAAATACTTTTTTTCAATTTTCTTTTCAATTTTTCGGTTTCCCAATGATAAAACCGAAACATAACAGAGTACTATAGAAATGTAAAACACCCTCATACATGAACATTTTCGTTGAAAAATTTTAAGAAAGTAACGTTTGAGTGTTTCTGAAAATGCAGAACTGCAAGCTCAGTTTCTCATAATTCTTGTGTTTTCGAGGAACTTTGAGTAGACAATCCCGAATTGTTATGTAATAACAAATTGTTTGTCTTTCTACGTACCTATTTAAAATTTTTTATCTTGGCGAATTGTCGCCTTCGTAACACAGAATATAAGGGAGTAATATACAGAGAATATAAGGAAAGTTATGTAAAGCTGGGGAAACTTTATTTCGATATCTCGACGTAAATACACGTGTTGGAGGTCCCCCGTAACGTCCGTCCGTCCTGTATGTGAACAACACTAGCACCTACACCATGTGTAGGAGTTTTTTCCAAATTGAAGACATCCCTGTCCATTTGCCCTGAGCCAAAGCTCTGCGATTTTGAAAAATATTCTTTAGTTTTTGGGGTACTTTACACGGAGCCCTCCGGACATTTTCAATTCTTTTTGTCAAAAATGGCTCAAAAGTTTTTCATTGAACTTCTAAGAATATAGTAAAATACACTCAACGATGGCATATTGTCGATTTTCACGATTAGCTTCAAATTTTGGAAAATTGTAAAGTTTGAAATTGTTGGGGTGTCTTCCTACAACTACAAAATTAAATATAGAGATTTTTCTTCGAAATTAAAGTTGTTGTCCATAATCTGTCGTTTCATAGTCCCGTACATTTTTTTAAACGTGGTTTACGCGCTTGCAATTAAAAGAAAATTCAAAAATGAGATTTGCTAAAAAACTGCTCCAAATTTGTTCTTTTAAATTAGGTGGGGATTGTGCAAAATGCGCTTTAAGATGGCAAACGCCATATTGCTTGTTTTTTCAAAAATTGCAAAAATTTAATTTTTTGACACGTTAATATTTTTATCAGCGGAATTTGATCCCATTATTACATTTATGAGTACATGTACTTTAAATAATGTCAGATAAAGTTACTCGAAAACTTGGGTGAAAACAGCTCAAAATTCCGCATTTTCAGGATCACACACACACACAAACGCCATTTTCTTAATAATAATAATAATAAAAACTCCGAACTTTTCCAACGGACAGTAGTAATTGCACTCTAATAAAAAAATATACCCCGAAATGATTTTGACGTGTATTTTTTTGTTTTTTCGAAAATTACATAAGTGTAATTTATTTGAAAGGTCTCTCACGCTGTTAATAAGCACAATTCCAGCAATTTGAAAACACTTTTTTAAACTAGTAAAAATGCTGCAAATGACGTCCAATGAAGTTCCTCGAAAACTTCAATGTTCTGTGAAAAAGAGCTTCAAATGTCAAATTTTCAGTAGGGCTTAAGCGCAATTTTCTTAAAAACATTCAAATTTTTTGAACAAAACCGTCGTTTAGGAGATTTTAGTCTCTTTAATATTCTTAAAATAACATTTCCGGTCTACTATTAGGAATCCGAAAAATAAAGAAAATTTCAAAAAAATGTATTTTGGGATTTGATATACTGCAAGAGTATGGCAAGTTCGTACAGCCGACCCCAAAGGAAATAGAAAACTAATAGGGGAAAGTCAGTGCCATTCTGTAGCACTACCCTAAGTTTTCTTTCTAAAATATAATCCTATAAATAGTAGTGGCTGAGCTATTGCTGTTCCATATTTTTTCTAAACTTTGGCAATTATTATAGCATAACCTCTTACTATCCACCGACTTATCAGTATTGTCACCGAAATAATCCATTGTTAAATAAGAACAATCTGAATGAAATGGTTAAGAGTTTCAGTATATGTTACCAAAGTGTTATCTGTTGGAACTGAAAGGTTCTCTGGCCCTTTGATAAAAAGGAAATAAGGTGGGTTAGGTACGATTCTGGGTATGCACTTTCATTTTAAACTGCCTATCAGCATAGTGCATTATTCACCATATTTGTTCTTTCCATTTGTACTAGGAGTACGAACGCGGGAAGACTTATTCAGCAAAGAGGATAACGGACTGCAAAAAACCAAAGCATTGCTCCAAGTAGTAGTCACCACATTCCTTTGGAATTACCAGAAATGTTTACGCGGCAATTTTACACACAGCTCGTGAAAACCAATTCTAAGATCTAGATTAGTGTGAATTAATAATATTATTACCATTGCAAATATTACAGAAAAGCGCCTAATGACTCAGGGACACATTAAGAAATCTGAACCAGCCCACTCTACGAACCTATCCATGAAGGACGGACGGGTCGCCCTGCATTTGTTTTATGCACTCGTATTGAGTATTGACGGAGTTGACTGGCCGCCGAATGACTCACACGCCAGTGCGCAGGGACCGAGAGGGAGAGCCAGATCGAACGGGGGGCGGGGGGAGCACGGAAGGAAGGCGGCCTCACACAGGCCATGGGGCCATGCTGTCACCGCGCCGCGCGCCACATCACGACGTTTGGGGCAGCCCCGGCGTCGGCGTCGGCGTCGGCGTCGGCGTCGGCGTCGGCGTGAGCGCGCGTGGCTAGCGGCGCGGCGCAACGGCGTCGCCGATGACTCACTCGCTCCCGCATTCCGCGGCATAATCGCTGGCCTTCCAGCATCCCCCTCCCTCAGGCGAAGCCAGGGCCATCCCTCGAAGCCCACAGCGCTACCAAGCCATTGTGAAGGAATTATGCGCCAACATGCACCAATGACTTCGTTTGCAGCCGCCATGGCACTCGTTATGCTTATCGGAAAACAAAAAAAACAACAACAACAAAAAAAAAAGAAACACCTCACACTCACCGCACAGGTTTTCAACTAAATCCCTTAGCTATTAGGTCAATACATATATTTTTACAAAAATGATTTCATTAAAGTAAATTTAAAAAATAAAAATAAATGCTCAATCAAATCTGAACTAATTTGTAACTATTTCTTCCCTTTGCAGGGAAATGAGAAAATAAAATAGGGTAATGTTTAAGGGAAATGTTTAGGTATAGAATGCTATAAATACCATAACGATTACATGCGCGTTACCGGAGACAAAAAATAGCTACGTCTTTAGTACAAGAAACAACAGCTCTACATTTTAAAAAAGGAAAATGGTTCATGGACCGTGAATAGATGCGCTTAACAACGACACGTTTCAATATTACGCAAGACATTTTTCATTCTTGATTCGAACTTCATGCACGATGGCGGTAAAAGTACCTACAACTATATTCAATACATATTCCTAAACGTTATTATTTTAAAACAATTATTTTAATACTTGGTTAATCATCTTTTCTTACCCTCTTTAACGAAACTAAGAATTCTGCAAGTGCCATGGACGTGTGTTCCTAGTATTTTTGGAACTTTAGATCAAGTAATAGGTGAAAAACACTTATGGTTAACGATGCAGCCAATTTTGATAATCTGCGTGGCCGCACGACAACTTGCGACATGCGTATGCTTCCGTTCGCGGACGACCCAAGAACAGATCTCTGTCCAATTGCTTGTTGGAGTGGAAGCGTATCATCAGTTTTGCTTTGTTATCACCTTTTGTGAATTTTTTGTACATATTTTAACAACTGGCTTTTGGTAATTGCTTCCGCTCTCTTGGCAAACAAGTATTCGAGCATTACATAACGTACAGACGTGCTTTTCACGCCATCTAAATCACTTTACACCATCGTTTTCTGTTATTCTTATCCGTTGTCAGCTAAAAAGAGCGTTGATGGTGTTTTGGACTGTGGTGACAAAGCACAACGAAGTATTTTTGTAACTTATTTTCACACGATTCCGAAACACTGTTCTCATACACAACCAAGCTGCAAAAGGAAATAAAAATAATCTTTACATTACAAACCGTGGCGGCGCTAAATCCATCGCAAGTCGGAATAGAGAGCAAATACAAGCAGATGACGTCACAACTCGAGGAACGCGTATTAAAACTTTGTATAAAAAAATCCAAAGACTGCGTAAAAAAAATAAAAAGTACCTTCCAACTTGCCATTTACATTAAAGAAAAAAGAAAAATCTATCACCACCATGTGGTAGTTTTCGCGCGGCGGTTGTTAGTTGAGCGGGCTTGGGATTAGGGGAAGGGTAGTTCGAGTGAGTTTGGGTTTGGAAAAATCGCAACACGGATTATGCTTTCCTGAAATGATTTCGATAGGCATTCTTCTAAATTGTGAGGACCAATTAAATTTAGTTTTAAAGGAATTTAATTGTGTTGAATTATTTATTATAACAAGTTATAAATACGGGACTACCTGATGATGCGTTCACATTGGAGCGCAGAACGTTATAGTATATATTTTATATTAATAAAATGATTCTGTTAAAAATACTTGGTGTTATTGTCTTAAATACTTTGTATATTAGAGGCTACTAGTTACATGAAATTATGTACGAGTACATAAACAGTCGCGTTGGTTTTGATTTTTTAATAATATAAAAGTGATGTCTTCCCGTCATGTTTGATAGGTCCTCTCTAGATTAGAATAATTGAAGAACAAACAAAAATTTGTAGAATTTAACGTGAAATACAATATCTTTCCACGGTATTAATTCTTTGGTTTTCAAATCTGGTGAATACAAACTTGCAGCATAAATTATCAAAGTTATAGGAGATTTTAAAATTAATGGCAGGATAAATAAAATATAAGATGGATATTTAAACATAACTGCTAGAAAAATTAGATTTGATCAAATTACAAAGCGACTTATTTCAATTGGCTGCTATGGAATTTTAGATTTCTGCCGTCCTGCACGAAATATCAGTTTAATCTTTCATATTCCAGGAATGTTTTTCACAATACTGAACTGCGACTGTACTTGGAATCAGACTGCGTAATTGTGTTAGATGACAAGTTTTTTTACTGGCATGTATCACAAGGCAATCATAAATAATGCATGCGGGAGCGAAGTTGTATGTTCTGGACGCTGACATTGTAACGTTCTTAAAAGAATGCCATTAATGATTGAAAACATTTTAATTCTTTATTACGTTGACAACAATAACATTCTTTGAATTTGATGGAAACTCATTGCCTTATATGGCGCCCTTAAAACGGTACATGGCCAATATTCTGACTTAGCTTTATAGCTTAATTACATCATCAGGACTGTATGACAGCAAGTGCACGATCAAAAGCCCACAAGCAAAAAGTTCTTGGTTATATGGCAAAGTAATTTATTTAGCTACAAGTAGAAAACATTCCACATGAACCAGAGATAACCCAGCCTCCGATGATTGCTTTGAGAGTTTAAAAGTGTCGCACTGACAAAAACCATTATTCGAATGATCAAGGAACATAATTTATCTGATTGACAACCTATCTTTAAATTTAGTTCATAGACACGGCCCAACTCTTACGATAATGTGCGTGAGGTTGAGTGGTGGCTTGCGGCGAACTCCGCTTTGCAACATTCTTCCCGGAAGAGTCAAGTGCTTGAGTAAGGTTATGCGTCAACTCCACCGAACGCCCATACGATAGTGACTGCGTTTGCCATTAGAACACAGCGCCACCGCACGATGACGACTCATGGACTTCTGTGTTCCTGAGGTTCATTGCATGCCACTTCCCGGAAAGTCCGGAGTGACATGCAAGTAATACGCCATCATCGATGAAACACACGCACGCGCACGCACACAGGGACGGACGGACGGACGGATATATTGCAGTCGTTAATGCAATTCTAATCTTTGTCTCCTCTGTCTCAATCGTCAAGCCAGAACCATTTGTTTCACAACATGACTCTCGTACAACTTGATAAGTGGACACTTATTTTGACTGGTTTAGAATGTCTTGGATCTCACAATTTCATTTTATTTAAGATGAAAAAGTCATAGCTTTTAAAAAAATGTGAACCAATCCCTTAAACGCACAAAAATAACTTTACTTACCTCCACATTTTGGTATAATTAGGTTATCGCCGTTAAGAAACTTTATATAACAACTTTATAAAACAGTTCCTTTGTACACAAATGTAACTGAAAAAAACATTCAATGCAACACCGAGAAACTGTCCTACTCGTTCACATTTGTTCCATCAATTTGAAGTGCTGAAATTAAAATTGTATTAGTGGCCAGCAGCAACAGCAGGCTGCAAAAATACTGTTGAACAAAATCAAAATGGTTTTCCGAAAAGTACCATCTACATTGCTCAAGAACAAATAAAACAGTCTCAGACAATACTGCAATAAATTAAATATTTTAGCTACCTTTACGAATACTCTAATACCATGTAATAGTATATTAGTACAAGAGTTCGTTACATACCCCAAGAATATCAAAAAGTTGTTGTTCCATAACGCAACAATATCAAATATATAATGGAGAGGGCTCGTGCTGACGCATGGATCAGCTTCGTAGTAAGCAGTATATGAAAAATCTGTGTGGTGAACGAAATATTTGCATTTTTCAGTCAAACTACACTTTTTTTTTTATTTTCTTGAGTTCCTGCGTATCCAACGAAACCACAGACATGTCTCACATGGTCGAAGGCATCTTAAGTTTTCTTTCAATTTCTGTGCATATGGGAAATTAATATAGATGGCCACTATCGACGTTTAAGATCTACACCGATCGCATTGGCACATCTGGTAGCGTGCCATTATGTTGTAGCGAAAATCGCATGTTCTATTCCCGGACGAAACAACAGGAATTTGGGATGCGAAATGGCACGCAAGTAGTACTATACCTCTTGTAAAAGAGGCCTCTGAAGTCGTTTGGGCTTCAGGACAAATTCACTCGATTAATAAAACCGAAGAGTTCGGGATTAGTGGAATGCGATCTACTAGTAGCAAGACACCCTGCCGCTCCCGACTTATAAAAAAGCAAATGGTAATGATGCCCTTTCCACAAGTGGTGAATCAAAGGGTACTGTACAGAGAAAATTGTAGGGCCACGAATAAATAATACCAGCACTTTACTAAACATTTTTTGGTAAAACAATTTTGGACTAGCAGTTCAAGTGTAACTTTTTCTAACAATATGATTAAAGAAATTTCAATCTTGCCAAAATAACACACCCCTTACGGTTCAAAAACATCTTAACCCGGCGAGACATTTGTCAGGCCGTAAATGCTACAATTTTACATATAACATTACATTTCACTACGATATTATGAATATATTTTTATAATGAAAGTAATGGCGATTATCAAATAAAGGAGGACTATTAATAAAGGTTTCATAGATAATTATTCATTAAAGGGTCGTGAGATATCTTCAGAAATTGTCGGGGCTATTTAGCCAGCAAGGTCTGTAAATCTTCGTTACAGGAACATGTGGTGCTCAATTAAATGAACCGAATGATTGGGGAATAAAGGGTAAGGAGAGCACAAAGGAAGGGAGGGTAGAAAAATACTCTATTTGAACAACAACTTTTTACTTAAAATAAAATATTAATACGTACTAAATTGATATGCACGACTTTAAAAGTGTATTGTATATAATGCACATTCTTTTCTCTTTTCAAATTAACTTTTAATTGGCATTTGAACCAAGAAACAAATCTGATATCCTGGGTTTTTGATTCTCCGTTAACCCTTACCCTATTATTATACGGACGTTCTACTGTATACAGTGCTTGATGCAACGAGAAGAAAATAAAAAAAATTGCAATCAACACATCGTGTAAATGATGTTTATGATCGCAATTACCAAATTAGTTTTCAATGTCACCTGAACGTCAGCGAAGATGGTTATGCGATACATACGTCTCAAATTTCTTTTGCCCACAAAAAAGGGATGAAATAAAGTCAGAACACCTGAGCAGAAGCTTTCACGATGTACGCTAGCAATGTCATCGTCGTAGATAAATATTACAAATTAAAACTGACAAGCAAAACTAGCCTGTTTTAATAATTCATCGTACAACGTTGCAATCACAGTAGTTTGGTAAAGAACATTATAAGATCTGTCCACTTATTTACAAAATAATATCTATCCGATATAATAATAATAATAATAATAATAATAATAATAATAATAATAATAATAAACTGACTGCAGATGAGCACGAAGTTTTACAAAGTTGTTTCGCTAGCTACTAGGCGAGCTCGAAGCGACGTGGTAAGGGGCCGGGGCCGCAACTGCGCTACGAGTAGTGTCTCCCGTGGAGACAGGCGACAGCCGCGTACGCGCCAATCGATAACCGGGGACTTCCGTGTGCTCAGCTCGGGATGATTCAGCGGCTGCGCCACGCATGGCTGCACGGGAAGCTGCTCGGCGGCCGGCCCGTCTACACTCGCTGACGCGACGGCTGATTCAGCCCCATGCCGTATCGCGAACGTCAAAATGGAAAGCTTATATCGTCCGTGAGCTGGAGTAATTGCACAGCTCAAAAAATCGGGTGTTTAAATAAATGAGGAAGCTGCACCTTGCATTGAAATGAATCATTCTTGCGTTCACACTTCTGCCACTTGGTGGTGGAATACTGTTAAGATACGTTGACTTTCCTAACGGAAGGTAGGCCAACCTGCAATTCTGGAGAGCGCATTAACTCAAAACTTTTATTTTTTGAGTTTTTCCTCTATTGTGGCCTACCGTTACATTCTGTATCTACTATATTGCGGAATGTAAATAGCCCAATCAGGGAAACGAAATGAAGTTAACAACTGGTATTTGTTAGAAGTTTTATTACAATAAAATAAACGTTTATTTCTATTGAGCTCAAGAATTCAAAATTATATTACAATCATTTCCTACAAAAATGAACGTAATACTACCGCAGGTATCAAACTGATTTAATATATCCGAATTCACCCACCAGCCTCGTTATTAAGAACAATGAGAAACAACGTTAATTTAAGCTTTTCAGACGCGGTTAACGTGAAACCAACACTTCAGCTACATTTGAATACATTTTCATAAATATCACAAAAATCGTGTTTCTATGTTAGTGATAAATGTTGCTAAATCTAGAATACGCAGTCAAGGGAATGCAATATGATGTGACATTAAACGTCAAGGAGAATCCGACTGATTTATCGTTTGCTAGAAACGAGTGAGGTGTATCATCCAAACATTGTACTGGACTAACAAAAGTTAAATATGTATACCTAAGAAAAGGTTAACTTTGTTTTAGAGTTTTTAAAATAGAAACAAAACACTCTTTAAAATCGGGATATTTAGTTAAATATATTAAAAGTTTTAGAACAAAATTTTAATGAATGATCCTCAAATACAAACTCTGGGAATTTCTTACAATTCAAGTTTTTTTTGTTTTTGTTTTATAAGATTAAAAAATATTTAAATATGCTTTGAACGTTTTACTCAAGTTTACGTATTTTATGATGGGGCATTGCTTGCTTATCGTTATGATTATACTACCATTCAAATGTACACTGCAGTGATTTAATAAATGCCGAAGGGTTGATGTACAGAGCTTTAATTTATTTCGCCGGAGCTGACTTGTCAACTGGGTCACGTACCACACATCACAAGGCAACTTCCAATTAACACAAGCTAGCTTCACGAAGATGCGGGTACTGTTCAACGTAATGCAGTTAACGACGACCGTAAGTTATTTCCGAGAGGCGACATCTTCACAGCGGCGCGAGCCAATTAACCCTTAGTTTTAATAGAACCTCGGTTGTAACAGCAATTGGCCACTGTGGTAGGTTTCCCTGTGCTAACAAAAAATAGCCTAAATTACTTATAGCTATTTTTTGTTAGCGTCTAGTGAAATGAATAAGAATTTTTCTATTTATAGTGTACGCAACAAATCTGAAAGTTTACTTTTTCTAAAAATTGAATATTTTGGATGTCTAAAACTTGAACAAGCATGCCTTTCCTTCCAGATCTTGTGAGGTTCCTAAGACGCCGCGTACACAGGCATTGGACGAGTAGCCCAGGGAACTTATGCGTCGTTATGCAGATCAGCAAACAATCGATTTTCAAATATTTTTATGAAACATTTTCCCATTTATATGAGGTTTTTTCCCCTTTATGCTAACCTTACTTAAAATTCAGTTAGCAAAGAAAAAGGAATTCCTAATTTCTGATAGACCACTCACTATCAGACATCAAATTAAGTTCTGGGAAGTCGGCAGAACGGAAACTTCGCTGTAACATGAATTCACAATTTTCTCTTGCAAATTTTACAACAGGTTATAATTCATCTGTATTGTCTCTTACACAGGTTCGTCCTTGTAATATTGAAGATTGATCATATCTACATACCGACAGCATCCAGCAGAAGAATGAACAGCAATAATACCTTCACTTCGTTAACCAAAGATAGAGAAATCATCAATACCTCAAATTAGCACGCCTACAGCAATAATGCCTGGAATACATAGTGGTAATGTCTACCCAGAATAAAAGACGCAATCTACGGGGGCACAATGTTTCATTTGACATTAATGGACGTCTCTATCAATTCTAGCTTAGACCTATAACCGGTAAAGGGGGTCTGTGTGTGAAAATGATATCTCAAAATTGGGTACAGAATTTGAAGACAACCGGCTTTACCGATCAGTAAATACATTTTATGTCGACAGCGAAGATAAAACTTAAATTGGGCAGTTGCAAAACGTGAAGTAGAAGTCTATCAGCATAATTCACACATCTTATGAGACAATCACTAAGCCGATCGAATTATTTAATGTCGTCTACTTGCAACACGTTTTTCTACCAAATGCATGTTTTTAACAGTTGCATATACACTGTGCAAAGCGCCGTAAAGAGATCCTGACCCAAAATGCGTGATACTCAGGACACTTCAGACCCTAAACGGTAATTTTGATGAATGTTATAACATCCCAACGAAAGCCAACAGAAGCAGCATCCTGGACTCTAGTCTCTTTCGCAGGATGTTCAGGTGCACATACACTAATGCCTAAATGGCAAAATGTAATATTGCCGATCTAACTTTTCGCCCAACAATAAACAAATGTCCAAGGAATTAAATTTCATGAACACACTCCCGTACAAATATGTTTTATATGTCTATTTTCCCCATGTAAATGGATTCTATTTCTAGCTTCAGACATTCAAAGGCAGAAAGCATCTGTAACATAAAATCTTTCTTTTTTAGTAGCCCTGATTCTTGGACCGCTTATATCTTTGGTTTACCAGATGTGATTTTCCTGGAATTATTGTTACTCGTAAATGCGCATTTAAGCGCCACAAACCAACCAGACAGGTACTTTTTGTGAACTGGGTACAATGACGTAAGATGTTTCTCATTAGAGACTCTTAAAACTTCATAATTTTGGAAAGGGAAATTCCGCATTTCAACCGGAGTTGAAACCCCTGGGGCAGAGAATGTTGATTACGAACATTTTTGCACAGCCTTAGACGCATGTAGCGGGCTGAATTGTACGGATTATCACCGTGCAATGGCAGCCTAAAGGCACGTTAGCATTTATCTTTACACCAGCTCAGATTATGACCAATTTGCAGGCTTCGTCAGCACGCTCACTTCTTGACAACATTGTTCAAGAGCACTTCGCACCTTGCTTTTATCTTCTCACGAAAGTAACTTCTCAGTGCAGCAAATTTCTTGAAGTGATTTTCAACTTAAGGCATTTAAGACTTAAAATAGCATTTTACCGAGCTAGAATTTATTATATTATTTTTATTATTAATATCATAAAACGCACAGTCTACACGATTGAAGAGTTAACTCATTCTTTACCGCATAATTATACAGTGAGACGTTTTGAAATAACAGAAGACAAATCCGGAACACATGTTGACATCTCAACACCTGACTCGTCAAAAAACATGGGCATTAACAATGCAGGAATAAAGAATTAATCGAAAATCACAATACTAGCGGTGCCGTAGGAATTAATCCCTTACAGCACTGAAAATTGAAATTTAAAAGGCAGCATGTTAATGTTCTGGATGCGGCGATTGGTGTTTAATAAATTAAGTTTTCTTATAAAACTATTTTCATTTAAGCTAAAATTTAACTTTATTAATAACTATAAATCAACAAAAATAATGTACTCAATAGAAATATTGAACAACTTTTCGTACCGCAGAACATTTAGTAAAAACTAGTTTTCTGAACACTATCGTTTTTGGGAGGCTGCTGAACCCTCATGAGGCCCCTCTTGGGAGAGAAAATTAACAGTGTCACGCGTTTGTCACTATCACCATACGGAATAGTGTACTACACGATTTAATCGGAAAGGACATTTGCTACATACACTAATAATTGTTTTAATGTTCGGCAGCTACACAATTGATTTACTGACAGAAAACTCATTTTGAAAAGTTAGGTGAACCCTCACTTAAAAGTATTTTTTGAACTATTCCGCTATTTCCGCACAAAACCTTTTCTATAAATCGATCAATACAATGTCCAGTATCCCGATAAATCACTTATCGATTACGTTACCATACCACGTAATCTGGACATGGCATCACTTCCAGTGACCCGCTTTCTTCTATTGGACAAAACTAATCTAAATCAAACACGATGCTTTATTATTTTGAGGAAAGAATACGAGACCAAGTTAAGTATCAGTTATTTAGTAACAGTCTAACACGTCCAGTAACTGTACGAAACATGACTTGCGTCTATCGTGGTAGGTAGAGATATACCGCGAAAATAGTATATTACATTACAAAAAAACTAAATATTTTATAATTGGCATATCGAGCGCGGTCGAATGGCAACTAGACAAGGCATGTCTCTTGCTAGGGGTACTTACACAAATCCAACTGTTGGATTACTGTACCTATAAACTGTGGAATGAGGAGGTTAGTGCGCAGAAAGGGCATACGAAGCAAAACCACCTATTCGAAGTTGACAACGTATATGGGGTATTGCAACGTCAGAAATAGTGCCATTAGAAATAGGGCAACACTGAAGTGCCATTCAAAGCTTTGAACATGTATACTAGGTGAAATGAAAAGGCACCACCTTCCTCCTTTTTACGGGAAAATAAATATACAATTATCTTAGTATTTGACTAATTTGAAAATAGTATTAATACATGGAAACTAAGTAAACATACAGGAACTCGAAGTTTATTATACGAATAATATTTTAATTACATAAAAACTTTTTTCAATTGAATCATCAGAACCACGAAATTTACGCGGCAGATTAAAAACATTACGTCAAAAACTAAACATGGCGATGAATCTTAAACAATTTTCGCAGTATTGTAATATCAAAGAAAATAATAGTAAATGAAAAGTGACGTAAAAAAGCAAAATAAAAGTAAATAGTCCATCCCAACTGTATTAATTCTGCGCAAACTTTTCGCAATTATCAAATGTCCAACGAAATTTAAATTTAGGCTGAAGCGTCGCCGGGCATTACTGGAAATGCTATTGTAACTTCGATGGTATTGCCACTGGGCGTAATGTTAATAACATTGAAAATGGTTAATTAAAACTATTAGAGGCAAGTACGCGATACTGCACAAAATATCTAACCCACTAGCTTTGTGCACTGGACCCTATTCACAAGAAACTTTGAAATACAGAAACTTACCTCTTCTATCTCTGCTTCCTCCTTAGTAACGTCTCCGTTCTTTGAGGTTTCTTCTCTGGGTTTGCTCTTATCCTTTCTAGACATACCCAAGGATCGGAAAGACCACTTTCTCTTAACTTTATCTTTCTTATCCTTATCCTTTTCTTTTTTCTCCTTTTCCTTCTTGTCTTCCTTATCTTTTTTGGATGGAACATCTGCGTCTTTTTCAGCAGCATCTTTGTTTTGCTCATCAATTTTCGTGCAATTTTCATTTACAGCCGGTGTATTGGCTCCAGATTCTCCTGCCGCAGCCTGCAGCTTTGCAGACTTTTCTACTTTCTCCAATTCATCGTCGACTATAGTCTCTGAGCCGTTCATCACCACCTCCTGAAACACATTGAAACGATACTTCATTGAAATCCGTGCAAGCAATGCAGCAAATCATATTATACAAATTTATATTATATACGTTCTGTACGAATTTTGAGCAAGGAGTAAAAATGCATTACTAGTATTATGGAGCATACGAGCAAATTTCTGCTTTCACCACGAATTGTTCACTCCTTTCAAGAATGGAAATTAAATCGCTATATAATTCGCAGAGCCATTAATTCGCTGGCTCCACAATACTTCGTGGAACCAGCAGGGTTAGTTGTGTGGTTGCGGAGTTCACAAGTTCTTAAATCAAGTACCGCTAAAAATGAATTACGTAGAGTATGAGTTACCTACCAAGTTTTTATTTGCACTGACAGAATGCACCTTCACTTTCATGCACTTAGCACCTTCACTTTCATGCACTTAGCACCTTCACTTTCATGCACTTAGCACCTTCATTACAAATCCCTAATAATAAGATATGTTCGGTAAAAATATAATCCATGAACCTCGTATTTTAATGAATATCTGCAATATCAGCAATGTCTGCAATGAATATCTGCAATTTCTACACATTATTAATGTGCATTATTGGATTGCAATATAATACTTAACATCAGTTTCAATTGATTCCTCAACGTGAACTTACGCTCTAATATAACTAATAAACATAAGGTGGTGGTATGGTAACATGGTATGAACATAAGTCTGCCATTATTCGTAATGGACTATTAACATTTCATGGAATTGAAAATGTCAACCACTTGTAGCATTAACATAAATTCCATTTCACAACACTTTATATTACTTCACTTGTTATTCATATTGCAAAATTCATAATTACTTATAATAGGTCTTCTAAATCAGATATGAATAAAAGTTAAAAATTTTGGAAACATGTCTGAACTGTGATCCAATAGGCGAAGTGTAATATTGCATAAAGACTGGAAAGTAGTGGAGTAGCAAATACGAGGCGGAATAGGGGCCGCGAATGCGAGTACTGTGAGCTGTTGAGAGGCGTCAGTAGAACCGTGCGGTTAGCTACACGACTAAGGATAGTTAAAAATGCCAGAAAACCGATACGCCGTTAGCATACACGCGTAGGACTTTGAAATATGCGTCGGCGTGCCGCATAGGAAGAGGGCGAAGAAAGAAGCAGAGACGAGGATTCCGGTGCCGGGCGTGGTCAAGAGGCAAGACGAAAGTAGTTTGGGCGTGGATCTGGTGGCAGGAGAGGGAAGACGGCGTTCCGAGCGACATCGCTGACGACTGGACTGCGAGGAAGAGCATCGACGGTGCAATAAGAAGTGGGCCAATGTCAAACGGCGGCAACACAGAACTGTTTGCAAGTTGCGCAATAAGCGCCCGTCAAAGATAAATTTTGCAAAGCGATTGGGAACCAACAGAGACTAACGTTAGCGTAGCAGCAGAAAGGCATTTGCACGTAAAATCTAGATTACGGCAAAGCAATTGAAAGAACCTTGTACGCCGATAACACAGTTCATTTTAATGTTAAATGTTACGAGAAACGTTCCTCAATTTTGAGTAATCTTTACGAGGAACATTCAGCTGTAAATAATTGTAGTAAGCACTTCAATAACGTGTTCTACTTTAAATCTAAGAGTCGCTGTAGAAAGGATGCACTCTTCAGTCATATAAAGATATTTTTGTTTAAACCGTACCAAGCCATAGTTACCGTGGACTATGTTACATAGTAGTGAATGACGAAGAAATACTCGAACCAAAATAAGAAATAATTTTTAAAGGGTGTGAAAAGTATTTTGATTTCGTATTGAATATTTGTGTGCAATTTGATATTTAAATTTTTGTAGTCTTTGTCAGTGCTGATGAGTCATTCTGGAGAATATACGCTCTGTTTTCACCTAATTCTGTGTCTGGTTGTAAATATTTTATTATACCCCAAAGGATCCTGCCCCTGAACAAAGCTTGTTCAGAGCATTCTTTCTAGCGCCGGCAACCACGAGGCTAGCGATATTTAATATATATTGTGGCGTGTTAATTTAATATGAAGACAGTTTTCTCCACGAAAAAAAGTCGCAAGACTGGGCTCTTGCCACAAAGGATCCTTTGCAACCGGCCAGCCTCTCGCCCGGCGCCACCTGCCCCTCCCGCCCGCCAAATAGGGTGCCGTTCGCAGCAGACATATTTACAACAAGCCGGCTGCTCGGCGCTCGCCCGTCGCACGCCCCTCGTCGGCTGCCGATCCGCAGGGAAGACCTTTCCCCACCCCACTTCGGGGAGCCCCCGCGCACTTAGCAAAACCGCCAGCGTCTTGACCCGGAGACAGACCCCGCCCGCCGGCCATCCGCCACGCGCAAGGAAGCTCCCTACAACACTTCCGGAAATCCCAAAGGTATTGTTTATAGCTCGCCCGTCGCCGGCTGCTGATCACGGCGCCGAAGAATTGTTTCCGAAAACAAAGCCGCCTGAGCACTTGTTCGGGCAGCTGCAAGAGATGCTTCCAGAATTAGTGAGAGCGAGCCCGGAAGAGAAAGAACCCTGGATAATTCCAGAAACAGTGCGATCAGGTGACAAAATTGTGACGCATAAAGTTTCGGCCTATGAGACATCTCCCCATGAAGGAAGGGGCAAAGCTACGGGCTCCGAGACGTTTTCGGGAGGGGGAAACGGAGGCGAGCTCGGCCGGGAGCTGAGTAGAAACATTACCCGACATTACACGAATGATTACACTAGATATTGCTTTACACGACTTTTTCTTGTAAAGCAATAACTTAACATTAAATTATAGAAATTTGCTACCGATCGCGATGGAGAGAAACATTACATTACTGATCGGGACTTGTAGGAAAAAAGACGTGGCTGTTATCTGAGACTCTGCGGAGTGAGGAACGTTGTTAATTTCGGCTCGTAGGGCTGAACTGTGCCACTGAGCGCGATTTTTCACCGAACCTAAAACCCGCGCAGACTACACGTCAATCTGCGTTCGCCGCATAGCGCCGCCCCGCCGTCGCCGCACCACGCCGCCAGCCCTCGTCAGAGCAAGGGTGAATCACTAGACGAGGACAGCCATCCAGCCGGTGTGCGGAGGCGCCGACAACCAGCGGTGAAAATCCGGTATTTAACAGAAGATGAACTCTCTCCTGATTACGTCACGGGGTTCCTTCGCTGGGTATTCCGGCGAAAGTTTCAGCGTTGCCGCGCTCAGGCAGTTTTTTATTACTTAACAATGCACGAATTATTGTAGACTAAACCCAAAAGATTAGTGTTAAGATATTTCTTCCTAGCTGTGAGAACCATGAGCTCATTGCGTAAAGTTGGTAGGCAGTCTTTGTCGCTCTCTCGCGACGAGTATCTTCCCTGGCAGTTAATGTTGTCAGGAATAAATTTTTGCCCCATTAATGAAATGATTTAATAGATATTATATAACCTCCCTTCTCTTTCATCAATTCGTTATAGGAATGAACCAGCGACCCGACTGAGATAAACGTTACAACATATTAGGACGGATTTAATTAATATTTATGTATTCTCTTTTAAATAATATTCATGACACAAACAACTCAGTTGAAAATTAAAATGGCCGTTGAATTTCTAGGATCAATAACAATAATTGTATTCTATACTGCGATTTTCGCAACTCCGCCCCTGGCAGGTATGAACTGTTAACAGTTTCATACAATCAGAAGCCAATGACACCATAGTGACTTGGTAGAGGACGATTCTAGAAAAATGGGTAATTCTGTCTCTCCCGTATTTGCTAGTCCCTATTCCCTAATTGTTGATATTGTCTGTCACTACGAAACTAATGTTGGAGCCATTGCGAGACTCTTGCTAATAAAATCGGTCTCGTAATATTGTAACGTTCCTTAATGGTGAATTAAAACCCAATGGTAATATTATAACAAAGACCTTTAATTGTTTCTTAACGATACGCTAAAATTACTCGATTTCCTTACACACACCCTTCCCCTCTCCTGATCCCCTACTTACACCCTTCTCTCCTGATCCTCTATTTACACCCTTCTCCTCTCCTGATCCTCTATTTACACCCTTCTCCTCTCCTGATCCTCTATTTACACTCTTCACCTCTTCTGATCCTCTATTTACACTCTTCACTTCTACAGTATCGCACACCGATGCACCTAGCACAGCCCGATGCACTATCCACAGTCCTCTGCTCCGCTGTTCCCCGCCATACACACTTCACAGCTCAGCTTCCTCTTCAGACAGACTGTATACTCACTAAGTGACTGCTTACTTCCGACTTCAGACTCCTGTTCACCTACTGCACTACTGCACACTTAACAGCTCCGCTTCCACTAAAGACTGCATACACACTGACTACACACTCGCACTGACTGACTCGCGGTCGCCGGCAACGGCTAATTTATACCTGTCTGACACCCCTCTCCATCCATGATCCTCCTGATCCATCCGAAACTTGCGCCACACTTCTACGCTACTAACCTGGAACCATCCAGTTCGGGGTGGGGGGTGGGTGCGTCGGTAGATGACGCAATATTCGTTACTTTATTATATTAGCAGAATTTAAGAACCTGTATTTTTATTATTCACTATTTCTTGAATAGGAAAATATCTACACAACCGGCAACAAATGTTATTGCTTAAAAATTTTCACTGAACTACAACTCTTCGGGTTGTTTGACAGGGATGTTCTCTTAATTTACTCAAACGACATGCGTACTCGGCGAATGCAGTGAAGTGCGCGGATGACTAATGTGGTACTCTGTGAAAGTGGCACATACATTATTGATGAATACACTAATTCAAGATCTGGTATGTTCAGTCTAATGGCCCATAAGAAACTTCTTTTATGCCCACATACCTTCCCGGAGAGCGACCCCCCCCCCGGTAACACCAGCAATCGCGGCGGGACTCCTGCGTCATCAGGTCCCCATCAGTGCCCCAAATTCACATCTCCGTCCCATACCCCTTACCGAGCTGTATGCTGAACCCCCCCCCCCAGATCCCGCTACAGGAGTCCTTAGGCTCATCTTAGCCTGTTTTGTACGCGTATATATCCCTTAGGGCCATCTCGGTTCTTGAGCACCGGGTGTACGGACAAACGAACGATCATTTAAAATTTGAGAATCCGTCACCTCTACAGGTTCCGCCTCTGCCGTTGCAAATACTTTGTTCTATATAAGAGCAACCCTTCCTTGTTATCAAAAGTACCGAACAACGCTCATTGTTTCTTCTGGCCTCCGGAACACAATAAACCGAGCGCAGATTGTACTCCTGTTTTTGTTCGTGCGTTTCCTTATTCCAGCGAATGGTCTTCCCTATAAATCGATATGGAAGTTTCTCTAATAACACATTTTAAATGCACGTTCACGAAGATTAGATAGAGATTTAGGTCAACTCTTTAAGCGCTTTTCAGATCCTGCATACATCGGTTTTCGACACAAGTTCAGAACATACGACATCACCACAGAATAAACAAAACAATTTCTTTCTTGTCAATTCCTCCACTATTCCTGGACGTGAACGTGTGTTTATGCCGACATAGCAAGGCTGCACTGCAACTTCGATAAATTCGATATTGCTACGAAATTGCTACGAAATCAACAGAATTGTAAAATATTCTTCCATTCCACAGAAACTGTTTTTAATAGAGTAGAATTAATTTAGTTAATGAAACTTAGAACGCATTTTAGACCTACAGAACGCATTTTAGACCTACAGAACGAATTTTTTAGACCTACAGACGCAATTTTAGACCTACAGAACGAATTTTAGACCTACAGAACGAATTTTTAGACGCTACAGAACCGCCATTTTAGAAACCTACAGACGCATTTTAGATCGCTAAGAACGCATTTTAGACCTACAGAACGAATTTTAGACCTACAGAACGAATTTTAGACCTACAGACGAATTTTAGACGGCTACAGAACGAATTTTAGACCTACAGAACGAATTTAGCCCTAAACAGAACGAATTTTAGACCTACAGAACGAATTTTAGACCTACAGAACGAATTTAGAACCTACAGAACGAATTTTAGACCCTACAGAACGAATTTTAGACTCAGAACGAAATTTTAGACTACGAACGAATTTTAGACCTACAGAACGAATTTTAGACCTAACAGAACGAATTTTTACGACCTACAGAACGAAAAAAACAAAATTTTTTTTTTGAGAAAACGCTTACCCAAAAAAGAAAAAAACGGAAAAATTTTTTTTTAAAGAAAAAAACCCTCCCAGAACGAATTTTAGACGCTACAGAACGAATTTTAGACCTACAGACACAAATTTTAGACCTACAGAAACGAATTTTAGACGGCTCCAGAACGAATTTTAGACCGCTACAGAACGAATTTAGACCTACAGACGAATTTTTAGACCTCAGAAACGAATTTTAGACCTACAGAACGCATTTTTTTTTAAGACCTACAGAACGAATTTTTGACCTACAGAACCGAATTTTAGACCTAAAGAACGAATTTTAGACCTACGAACGAATTTTTAAGACTAACACGAACGAAATTTAGACCTACAGATCGAAATTTTAAGAAACCTACAGAACGCCCTATTTCAGAACCTACAGAACGAAAAATTTTTTTTTACCCTTAAACCCAAGAATAAAAAAAAAAGAAAAAAAAAAAATTTTAGACCTACAAACGAATTTTAAGACCTACAGAAACGATTTTTAAGACCCTACAGAACGAATTTTAGACCTACAGAACGAATTTAGACTACAGAACGAATTTTAGACCTACAGACCGAATTTAGACCTACAGAACGAATTTTAGACTACAGAAACGAATTTTAGACTACAGAAACGAATTTTTAGACCTACAGAAACGAATTTTAGACCTAGCAGAACGAATTTTAGACCTAGCAGAATCGACTTTAGACCTACAGAACGAATTTTTAGACCTACCGAACGAATTTTAGACCGCTAACAGAACGAATTTTAAGACCTACCAGAACGAATTTTACGACGCTACAGACGAACTTTTAGACGCTACAGAACGAATTTTAGACCTACAGAACGAATTTTAAGACCTACAGAACGAATTTTAGACCTACAGAACGAATTTAGACCTAGACCATAGACACGAACGATTTAGACCTACAGAACGAATTTTAGACCTACAGAACGAATTTTAGACCTACAGACGAATTTGACTACGAACGAATTTTAGACCTTACAGAACGAATTTTAGACTACAGAACGAATTTTAGACCTACAGAACGAATTTTAACCTACAGAACGAATTTTTAGACCTACAGAACGAATTTGATACGAACTTTTAACCTACAGAACGAATTTTAGACCTACAGAACGAATTTTAGACTACAGACGAATTTAGACCTACAGAACGAATTTTAGACCTACAGAACGAATTTTAGACCTACAGACGAATTTTAGACCTACAGAACGAATTTTTAGACCTACAGAACGAATTTTAGACCTACAGAACGAATTTTAGACCTACAGACGAATTTTAGACCTACAGAACGAATTTTAGAACCTACAGAACGAATTTAGACCTACCAGAAACGAATTTTTAGACCTACAGAACGAATTTTAGACCTACAGAACGAATTTTAGACCTACGAACGAATTTTAGACGGCTAAGAACGAATTTTAGACCTACAGAACGAATTTTAGACCCTACAGAACGAATTTTAGACCTACAGAACGAATTTTAGACCTAACAGAAACGAATTTAGACCTTAAGAACGAACTTTTACAGATTTTTACCTACAGAACGAACTTTTAGACCTACAGAACGAATATTTTAGACCTAACAGAACGAATTTTCAGACCTACAGAACGAATTTTCGACTACAGAAACGAATTTAGCCTACGAACGCATTTTAGACATATAGAATGTATTAAAGAGGGCCAACGTTCGTAAACGGGTAAAAAAACGTCATTTCCTGTAACTCGAAAATCATTTCCCCACGAGGAAAGTTGATTTAAGGTGGTTAGAGCGATATATTCCCTAGTAGTTAGAGTCCATATTACGTTCAAAAATAATTATTTGCGAGGTAAGTGGGTATTGTGGGACCTACATAAACCAAACAGGGACTATTTTTACCGAGTTTTATTTATACTGAGTTTTATTTAATCATTCAAATTAATTTAGTTTAATAGATGTTAAATAAAAATACTTTAATACCACGGAAAGAGCTGCTGTTGACTAGTTTCTTAAATAGTACCAGCAGATCGCGTGACCACGTAACGAAAAAATTGATCCATAAGATCTAACACAAACAAGCACTATTACACCATTAGTATGAGCAAAATCATAAAACGTAACACTATAGACACATATCTATGTAGTTTTGTGCAGTAACTGCTAATAATGGCAAACATTTTAATATAGGTGTTGTGGTGCGTTATCGTTGGCATTTTTCATGAAATAATTATAGACGTCATTGCCAACAAAACGACGACACGTAGTCGTTTTGTGGCTTCCATCCAGCAGACAACTGATGATGGCTAGGCCATCGAAAGCTGCTCTTATATTAAATACTATTGTTGGCAATGACAACGTCTATAATTATTTCAAACATTTCAATGTCTGAGTGAGGAGAAAAATCTTTAATAAATTGGGCAACTCCGTAATATCCTTGAGATTGGCATGACTGCTCAGGGCTCATGCTTCTTCAAAGTTTCATTGTTTTGAATCACTTTGAATACGCTTCGTTGCCTGGTCGACACGCGGTAAATATCACAATCTGAGCGAATTGGCGGAAGGTTTATTTCCAAAGCGGAATTTGAAAAATCACGAAATAATTTCCCCAATATCACGAGATCAGTGAGGTAATAAACAGTTTTCAAATATTTTTTTAAAAGTTTGTTTCTCTCTAATTTTTATTTCTAGAATTACCTGAACACATGGTAGGGCAAACCTTATATAATTCGATTGCTTGACAACAAGATCAATAGTTTGGATCTCTCCAATATTGTATAAAACTTTATATTTAACTTGACAGAAATCGTTATCATTGACTCCTACCGATCCTTATTATCCTTCTCATCACAATACATTCTCATTTGTTTTTGTGTTATTTCCAATTTTATTTTTGCTTAGTTAATTAAACTGCATGATCAATTTTTAAGGTTTTAATAGTTTTGATAGCAATTTAAAACTATTGTTGCAATTGCAATGTGCCGTATTTCCAGCGGTGCGGTTCATGGTAACTATTTGCTGGTTTTCAGTATAATTTTATATCATGTAATTATATCATATGATACTCATTTAGATTCAAAGTATTGTGTAAAGAACATCAAGTTAAATATTGCATAATACAATGCAAATAATGGATCATAATTCTGAGAGCTGTATTATTGAAACCTTCAATAATAAAATTATACCATTGTTGGAAATAAAAAATCTCAAAAAAGATATTTCTAAGTGGCATAGTCTTTTTTAATCTTTTGTCTTGATGTTGCACTCGAAATGAAAAAAAGATTTAAATGTTTTGAAAATAAGATATAAGAACCATTCAAAATGCATTATTATTATTATTATTATTATTATTATTATTATTATTATTATTATTATTATTATTATTGTTGTTCCGGAAATGCAAACAATTAGATAAAATATAGTGCTGAAGAGAAAAGGAGTTTCTATTAAAATACTAAAACTACCAAAGGCTGAATACATCATTCCTCTTACAATTTCAATCAAATGTAATTATTAATTACAACTGTAACTAATAAATTTGCCCATGTGGATTTAAATTCTGTAGGACTTCAAGCACAATACTATATTGGGCACTCCTTCGGAAAAATCTTTAAAACTAATTATGAATGAATGTAAAAATTACTAATTATAATAGAATAAATCATTGTTCCAATACAGATGTAAATTAACAAATTGCTTTTAAAGTAGAAATTGCATTTTAAATTTATAGTTTACAAATACATATTTGGTTTCTTATTGTCCATTCAATTGATTGTTCAAATCAAACAGTGTTGTTCAGTAAACTATTTGTTTAACAAATTATTCAAATAAACACATTTTATGAAGCTTTTAATATTTATTTTAAAAAACCGGGCACGAGGACGGGAGTCCCAAATATAATTAGGGACGGGAGTCCCAATAATAATTTTGCTAGGAGGGAATCCAGCTCTGCATTCACCTACACCTTGAATGGTTGATATTCACACTAGCAAAACAGCATTTTATCATTGCAACCCATTTGAAGCCTCTAAAAAGTCTATTACATTCTCAATTGAATGCCAACTTAGTAGCGATATCGATTGAGATGCTGATCTATGTAAAAGATTGTTCCTTTGAGTTCGGTGTAAGCATCTGTGGTGCAAGAGACAATGGCAATCCACTGTGTATCTTCATAACAAAAAAGAGAATATGAATAATTTTCGAATAATTGAATAAATAAACATTGTTCAGGAGCAAGAAACTGACGTACGGCACAATACAATATAATAATACTGTACTGAATGTTTAAAAAATTCTGTAAACGCTCAACATCACCCATTTTCTCAGGGAGTAGTATCAAAGTGAGTCATTGGGAATATTAATTGAATTAAGATTTTCATTCAGATCGTACTAATCATTATTTCTATTAAATTCCAGTTTTCTGAATATCTGGTTACTATCAAGCGCAATGTTCTCTAGGAGTGAGGTTATTTTAATTGCTCGTAGGAGATCCAGAGGAATCTAGGAACTCTTGGTTCTAGTCACTCGATTTGAATGAAGCGCGTTGCGCGCGCTGTGTTGCCGAGATGCGCGTCACAGTCCGACCCTATAGAAAGAGCGCGAACGACTGATTTAGGCTTATACTTTTGCAAAATTCTCCCATTTGAAACGGTAGATTTCCTTCCAATTGCGCATGTTGTTTCTTTGAGATGCTAGCTACCAAAAGAAGAGGTTTTAAAAGCATGTTAAACAGTTAATTTTCACACAATTTCAAAATTTCAGGTCAGATCTGCCAGGTCACCATAAGAGCCCATGTTAAAAAAGCAAACTTTGCTGTCTTGTTACGCAAAAACTGGACGGTAAAATTGATTCAAATTCAACCAGACCATAGAAGAACATCTCATCTTTCGAGTAATGCAATAAAAAAGGCATCTTAAACAGAACACTATCTCACTCTAACCATCTTAAAATCTACCCAGACAGAGGCTTCTCAATTGCCAATAGTTTATTCTTCACTGTCACATTCACTCACACATCTAATGCTAATACGAATAAGTGAAGTGACTCCACAGGAGGAATGGAGAAGTACTTATGCTGAGGACTTAAATTTTTTGCCAAATTTATTGCGCTACATTAATTTGGTTCCAGATAGAGCTCTTTGCCTGGATTAGTGACGCTGTGGACAGAACAAGAGACTTTATCGTAAGTGCTTTGAAAATCATTTAAATGTGAATGAAAAAGTAATGTTCGACCAACTGTGATCGCGTCTTATTACCATTCAACATCCAAGCTGACTACCTTTGAGTTATTCTTTTTCTTTTTCAAAAGAAAGGCCGCAACTGATCTAAAGACCCGCTGTGTTCAGGTTTAAAAATAATAATAGAGAGCAATGGAATTTCAATCCCAATTTTGAAAGCGAAGAGAAAACGCTTTCCACTAATTCTTAGTTGTAAGGAACTAGCGTAGAAATAAATAAAAAAATCATAAATGAGCAAGTCTTAAATTAAACTTTCGATAACTCAGTGTGCAAATGATTCCTTTCATAAAGGTGCAAGCGGAGATCTTGAAGCAGCTGCGTTCCAGACTGAACCTGCAACGCTTAGCAGTGACGCGACGCGACGGGGAGGATAGCCTCCGCTGATACGAGAAGGGGAGCCGGGCAGGACACGCCAGCGCCGCTTGGCGCTGTTAATTAGCATTTTGTTTTGCTTTGTTTTGTACCTTGGTTTGTTAATTAGCATTTTCTCGGACGATTGCTTTTGCCCCATTTCCTGGCCACGAATACACATCCATCAATTAGATTAGAGATACATAATTAAAAGGCAAACATGACAGTTCCACCTGCCCTCCCTTTATACGGAATGAAAATGAAAACAATTTTAAAATCTGTTTTACAAAATTCTTGAATGCTACGTTCCAAACTATTTGGGAGTATACATAAAAGCAGTCACAAATCGATATTTGGAATCACGATGACCGATTGTTCCACTCCGAAAATGAAAAACCGAAACTGAGGCACTGTGTATCACCATAAACATGCGAGACATTAAAAACAACCTCTCGCCTGGTATTGTCAAAATATTCCACGGAACTAAGGAATCAGGTTCAAAAGTATCAGACATCTTCACACGACAGGAGCAGTTTCCGTTCCTTCATAAGCAAACAACATAATAAAAACACAGGAAAACGCAAGACGCAGAGAAGAGCATGTCGTATGTAACATAAACAATCACGCTTTAGCTATAAATATTTTAAGAGGCTTTTTCTCAAATGAGGCCACTTCAGGTAGCTTTTTTCTAGCACACAGAAAACTAACCATCGATTAACTTTTTCGATTTTCCCTGCGTTATAATTTTCCCCCGTCATCTACCATTGCATTACTTATATAATAGCACTATTTTATTACAATTTGAAATAAATAAAAAAATCTTGTATTTCACATTTTATGTATATATATATATAAGATAAACATATAATAAACAAAATATTATAATTTTCTTTGACCACATTTGACAAGCACGAAATCACTGATATTTAATAAGATGGCTTAGCCATCGATCAACAGATGACGACGGCTAAGCCATCGATCAACAGATGACGACGGCTAAGCCATCGATCAACAGATGACGACGGCTAAGCCATCGATCAACAGATGACGACGGCTAAGCCATCGATCAACAGATGATGACGGCTAAGCCATCGATCAACAGATGATGGCTAAGCCATCGATCAACAGATGATGGCTAAGCCATCGAAAGCTGCGATTGAATTAAAAAAATATTGTTGGCAATGACAGCATCTTTAATTATTTTACGTTGTCAGTCCATGTTACGAAACTCGTAAATGTTGACGTAATAAACTGCAAAGACGGTAAAAATATCGCGCGTAACAAATAATTATACTCGCGTTTGTATTCTCGCGTGCAGACCACCAGACGTTTCGAAAGGGTGCTTTTTCTACATTTAACAACTGAATTGAGCCACTTTTTCGTTACCAGAGCCCTGTAATAAAAAGCTTTTCTGTTGAAAATTCGCCATTTTTTGCACAGGATTACATTACATTCTCTGTACTGTGTATGCAGTAGAGAGAAAGTAACCAGATCCTCTAACACGTGGTATAGCCAGGATCCATGTTTTGTAAGTCCCAGATAAAGAAAAATCAATCGACAGCGCAACGTCCATGCGTCAACAACATTAGCCTCTAAACAATGTGAACGTTTAGTTTTTTTAAAATACTGAATAAACCCCCGTCTATCTGGTCAAAATCGAAGAACTGCGATTTTCAAAAACTTTCTTAATGTTTCGGGATAATTTACATAAAACCCTTGGGACATTCTCAAATTTTCCTCAAAAATGACTCCAAATTTGTTCTTTAAATTTCTTGTAATAGAGTATTATGAAGATGGCATAGGTCCAACTCTTTTACTGTTAATTTTCTATAATTGTAAAAAATTGAATTTTTTTGACCTCTTCGTAGAACTACAAAATTTAGAAGAGATTTTTCCTTCAAAGAAATTTTCTCCAAAATTAGTTCTGTTAAAGTCAGGTACATTTTTTTTGAAAATTTAAATAGTTTTCGCGCAGTATTGCGTACAATTTTAAAAAGTAACAAAAACAGCTGTTTTCTTCACTTTTGAAAGCGGTAGTGTTAAATGAACTGCTATGATATAAACGGCATTTTCCTCTACACTTTTCTTCAAATATTATAAACTTTAATTTTTATGACTAGCCTCTCACTCGTTAATATTTACATTAGCAGTGATTTCTTCACATTATTGCATGTACGAGTACATGAGAATGTAAAATTTTTCACAAACTCCTACTTTTCTGTAAAAATGAGCTGAAAATTCCGAATTTTCAGAAACGCTCAAACCCCGTTTTCTCAAAAAAAAACTACTCCAAATTGTTTCTTTAATATTTTTGTACAGATACTGCGAATTGCAATTTTTAAGACGATATAACATTTATTTTTGAGGTAGATTTTTCAAAACTACACAAAAGGAATCTTTTTAAAATCTCTCTCATGCCTTTAAATCGCACATTTCCAGCGATTAGTATACATTATTTCATTGTAAGTGCTTGAAAGGACTTCCAATGAAGTTTTCAATTCAAAAGATTTCTGTTGAGAAAAAAAATCCTCCAAGTTTGCATTTACAGTTACATTTAAACACTATTTTCACATTAACACCTCTAAATTTGCCAATGATTTTTTTTCTTAAAGGTTTTACTCTTCTGTGATGCTGTAATGTTCTCACGGCCGTCTTTCATCATAAATTACTTCGAAAATAATCTGCGAATCAAGCAAATCGCTGATATTTTCTCTCAAATTGTTGCGTCTGGATTGATGCAACGCGTCAAGCCCTTTGGGCGTTGTGCGATTTTTGCACTTTTAGAAATCCTCCAATAATTTGTGCATTTGGAGTAATCCCCCGTTAACATCCGGCTTTGTCACGTCTCGTCGCAGTCAGTTCATAATAATCTCCCCCATACGTCACATACAGTTCTTACTGATTTCCCCCCACTAAATAAATGTAAATCTAAGTGAGTTGTCAAGAAGACCGCCATGTAGCATTTCCGCGTACGCGCCTCTTACTACGCGCTCCTGCGTCACTACCCAGCGGCCAGAATTGGGAAGGAATTAGGATTCGGGGAGGGTTTAGTACTCTTGACAGGGGTTGGATTACCCCTCGTGAAGCAGCCGAACTCGTTTTGTTAAAACACGTTCCACGCAGTATCCACGTTCCACGCAGTATTCACGTTCCACGCAGTATCCACGTTCCACGCAGTATCCACGTTCCACGCAGTATCCACGTTCCACGCAGTAGCCAAATTCAAAAAAAAAAGGTTTATGAAATGATTCTACTACTTGTATTAATTTTTTTAGTTTCGTAATTAGTATACCAATTATTCGTTTCCAAATCAGCTTCAATTCTTCCGAACACACTTTTAGCTCGTCAGATCGTATAAAATCTATTGCCTCAGGATAACTGATTTAGTCAAACATAACCTCGTGACAAAATCTCGATCGTCATAATTAGAAGACAACCCATTCTTCTCCGCACCCATCTTAGTCTTCGAATAGGAGGATAATGTTTAATGGGAAGGTCGCACGCGTCAGATGGCGACGCGTATTATATAAAATTATGTCTTGTATAACGTCGCTGAGAAAGATGCCAGGAAACGCGCTGTTTTCCTCTGCCTGCGAGCGCGTTCGGGACGCCTGGGCCGCTGTGCAATCCAGCTCTTGTTTCGGCGCAACTTACGCCAGGACACATCCTGTGACACAGGGGAAAATACGGACGCTGTTCTTTCGAGCGACGCACAACCGCCGAGCCCTTTTCTTTGTACTCTGGTGACTTTCGGTTTTCGCAGAATTTGGCAAGACGCGGGCGTCCGCAAAGCCGCGGACGCTGCGATAGAACGGAAGAAACTGCGTGATGCGCGCGCGCCAATCGCGTAAAATAAAGCGAGGGAGGGTCCGCGAAGCCTACGGAGCGAACTAAAGTCTCTAGCTCGTGCATTCTGTTTTCTGTACTCAGCGTTCAACATTCTCAATTCTGATCCGGCACATTCAACATGCATTCTGATCTTGCATGTTCGCCTTCTGCTTCAAACAGCGGATGCACTGCCGCCGCCTGAATGTCTTGCCTCATCGCCACATCTCACACAGACTAGGGGGCGCTGACTTTGAAAATCACAGTGGGTCGTGACGATAAGTGCCCGACCGCGAGCCCAGAGTGACGACGGGCCGGGGCCCGATTACCGCGACAGCGTATCGTGTCGCCAACGCCCGGACCAACGCAGTGGCGCCAGTCAACGCTGCCGCGCCGGAAAGACGCCGGCCGGCAGACGACCGTCGCTCACGACGGCCCCTGACCACCTGGGAAGACGCCGCCTGCCGGCTGACCGACGCGCTGAGACTAACCGACGCGCCGAGACTAACCGACGCGCCGACGAACAATGAGCCGAGGTGGGGCGCCGCCCGCCGCCGACTGACCACTTCCAGACGCCGGGGCGCAAGGCTGCCGCTCCCGTGAGCCGGGTCATGACCGCCCGGAAGGACATTGGCCGGCAGCCAAACAAGAACTTTGGGCAGTACTGCAGTTTAATGTAGGAGTATATTTAAGATAGTTCGTAAGATTAATTTTAACATGAGGTTTTATCTCGATCACGAGAAAGGATCATTAAAATCATTTCAAGAAAAATGAAACAATGCGTTTGAATACTGTGGTAGAATGAAAGTTAGGCCCTATCACGCATGCCTCCCTCTAGAGAGAGTACTGACGGAGGAGCCGGGGTAACGCTGAATCGGAGAAAACTCAGGTAATCAGGTGAGTCGTGGTAACCACGCCGAGTAGTTGTTACAATATATCGAATCATAGCGGGAATCATCTTCAAATGTCATCATTCGCAATCGTGGAGCCATAACCTTTCCCATTTCAGGTTAACACACATTAGAAACAAGTTTACTCGGACGGATTTACGCTGTCTAAAGTAACTTTCGAATTTATCCTCACGTGTGTGGGGGTGATGGTGAAAAATTCGAAGAAGTTACTCTTGAGTAAATTCGAGTCAACTCTTACCGTTTGGTGAAAACGGTCCTAGGCCACGAAGCCAGAGGTTTAGGTTAACACTCATAGCTTTCTTATTCACAAACCGTGGTCATAAGAATTGGCATATTCGAGGATTTTCGTTGGCCAGAATGTTACAGCAAATATGAATGGCTGTGGAGTATCTCGATCCCTGGTTTCGTTTGTAAACAATATTTATACAGTAATTTTATACGCGATCTCCAATGTCGCATCACATATCGCCTGGCATACTGCGTAATGACTCAAGGGTCAATAAATCTAACGTTTCCACCTAAGAAAATGATATTTTCACAATTGTCAACCACAAATACGCGAATATTCCTGAATGTAAAGATACAATAGCACAAAGAGGGGCATGACATAACCTGCAAACCGACTTCAACGCAGTAAGTTGTGTTCAGCAGTTTAAGAACAAGTATAAAAACATTAAAATAAAGGTTTAAAAAGCAGGAGTAGTAATAAAGTTCCTCTTTACAACGATGGAAGAAGCTACAACGCTGTGTACTTAATTAGGTGAGAGAATGACAGCATTCATCCACCCGAATATACGTACTGCAAGTAACTATGATTTGAGATATGGAAATGTAGTTAATATAACTAAGTAAGTACTTGTGGTTTCATATAACACGTAATGTTTGTGTTTAATTTTCAAAACAATAGTACTCTAGGAGCCGATGAAGGGCTACAAGCAAAAATTGTTTCAGTAATTTTCAGTGCAAATAAAAATAATTTCACCACATTGTAGGTCAAGACCCCCCCCTGCCCCCCCCCCAAAAAAAACAAGTCATGTCATGGACGATCCAAATGCAAGCCACCTGTACATTTTTTACAATGAAATGTATATAATAAAATACACGATAAACCATGTTTATTAATAATTATTCTGAATTTGTTTTTGTTTTGTCAAAAAGTTCTAAGATTTGAAATAATCCTGCCCTGGTGTTGCCAACAGTTATTGTCTGTAAGAATTTAAATTTAATTGTTTTGATATGACATACTGGAATAAATGTGAAAGATATACAATAATCTTTTGTTTTCACATAGATTCCAAAAATGTTATCTGCACATTTTCAAGGCTTGTTATTCTCAAATGTACTAAAAATTCATATTTATGTTTTTGTGCGTCTCTGACTCCACAGTAATCTATACTAGTATAATGAAAAATATGCTTTTATTTCTAGGTGATATATTAGAGCTGCAGGCAGATTATTTTAACTTCATTACTTAAAATATAATGTAGGCTAAATTGACAAACGATGAGATTTTCTCTTACGATTTTCAAAATCCAGTCACATTTTGTAATATCATTAAATTTAAATAAATATGAATTAAACGTCAGTAATCAATATTGATTATATATCTCTTCTCATTACTTACATTAACAATATACACTAACATTTCATGGAAGACTTACATAGTCCAAAGTAGATTATCATTCCAATATCAAAAATGTTTTTGGAACATTGTCGGGTTTCTGAACTTAGGATTGAAAAACATAAGGGCTATTGTATTAGGGAATGAATTATGAATATATTATTTCGAATGAGGAAATGTCAGAGGCAGATTACCAGATGTTACAGGGAGCAGCATCTGCGAGAGGGACCAGAAATTATGAGAATGGTATCTACTTCCAGGAATGCAAACAATACCTGAAGGATTCCATTCCTAAAAGCATCACAAAGAATTCAAGTTTAAGAAGGAACACGAGTTGAGGGAGCAATGTTTGTCTACTTAAAATTTAAATATTATCATGATATGATGAACGAGCAATATATTTTTGAAGAAAGTTCAATTTTGTCTACATGTTAAATTACTGATGGAATCAAATATGGACTACATTTATTTATTTGTTTTAGAAATTTGAGTTTTTACATCTGATTTCCAACTGGTCAGCAAAGTAATATGTACTGATTATGTTGAAACCATTTGACAGGTTTTGTTGTGTCCTCTTATTTTTCTTTATTGTGGTTATAATATTCCTGTATTTGTGCATTAAATTTGTCACAAGTATCATTTCTTAACCAGACAAATTTATCTGTTTCAATATTGTACATTAATGAAATAAAAATAATTATTAATTGCTTGAAGTTTTATTTATTGACTCCAATTTGGAAAGAAAAAAAACAACAAACAAAAAACAAAACAAAAAACAGCAACTTATAATTGAATTTGCCAAGGATCTACTTAGTACCATTTTTGCCTGTTATTGTATTCTTTCTTTAAACCCTTGTGATCAATTTCAATTAATTTCATAGCTGTTTATTAGAAGATATAATTTGAAATTCCCTGAGCATTCATTAGCCCGATTATGTTTACAACGTCTACCAACATTGGGTTTTGGGTTTATATTTTCCTGATGATATAGCGAATGTAAAGTCAAGAGTTTCTAGTAGATAAAAGTTAGATGAACTGTGACCATACCTTTAATTAAAACCAAAAGCTTTTGTGGCTATTAAAAAGTAACTTGCACTGAATGAATAATAAGACCAAATTATGGTAATATTAAATACAATATTAGGAGTAGCCATTACTAGAAACAATATTATTATCCAAGATTATTCAGAAGGTAACTGACTACCCAGTTCATTTGTATTACTGATGACAAAAAGGAATAGTAAATATTGGAAGAGAATTTTGGTCTGTTGTTGAAGAAATTTGATTTCAATAGAAAATATTTTTTCTATTTTACTGAAATGTAAACATTATAGACTAGATGTAGGTACAGCTATAGAGCTTTACATGTCCTTTAATAGTTATTTTTTCAAATGTTATCTTCTCCGAGAGATAACTTTGCCCGATTCTTTCTAACCATTTTTCTGCTTTCTGAAGCAAATGGAGGTGAATGTCTGAAGTATTTCTTAATTTCAACAGAACAAAAATCACACCCTATATTGTTTAACAGGGCAGCCAAGTGCAATTCGCGAATTATACGCCGAAATCCGACAAACACATATTGGAATCTGCGTATCGGCGGATCGCAATCAAACCGCCCTTGTGAATAATAATTTTTGCTTTGATAAGCGAATTTTGTTAAGTCCACGATAATTCTAGAATTACAAGCTATTGAGAATAGGGGTGTTAAAGTAATATTTTAATTCTATAATAAAACCGAAACATTGAAAAAATTGAAAGAAAAAAATAAATCTTCGGTAGCTGGCTAGAGAATGTAGCTCGTCCAAACGGAAAAAAATAGAAAAGGTAGAATGTTAACCTAACTACCAAATTGAAGAAACCCGTGTCGATTTGGCTCATATCGAATCTTTGAGATTCTGGAAGAAAAAAGAAAGGAAAGGAAAAGAAAAAAAAGAAGAAAGAAAGGAAAAGAAAAAAAAGAAAGAAAGGAAAAGAAAAAAAAGAAAGGAAAAGAAAAAAAAGAAAGAAAGGAAAAGAAAAAAAAGAAAGAAAGGAAAAAAAAAGAAAGGAAAAGAAAAAAAAGAAAGAAAAAGAGAAAGAAAGAAAAAGAAAAAAAGAAAGAAAAAGAGAAAGAAAGAAAAAGAGAAAGAAAGAAAAAGAAAAAAAACTTGGGAGGTACTACAACTACTAATTCATCTTTCATTATCATTCCATCTTCGTTCCGCACAGGATTTAAATTATTATTTTTATCCCTGGGGGATAAAAATTGGATACAGCATAATGCTGAGCCCCCAAAAGTGAGTCTCATACACTTGACACGGGATAAATGTTTATGAACCTCTGTAAGTGCAGGTATGTCCGCTTCGTCCTAGACGGCCAATTCGCGACCAAAAATAAAATAAAAATATGAACAATACATAACTGAGGATGGAACAAATATTTTAAAATAGGTCGTGTCATGGAAAAATATTACTCAGTGAAGAACGGTTTTATTTGAACATTCTGTTAATTCGCATTGCAAATACGAAATATTTCCATGCCTTTCTTCTGAACTAGTATATACGATATTTCAGAAAAATTGCAACTTCTACCTACTACAGAACTGCATTTAGGCCTTACGTACGTGCACTGAAGACCAACTCCCATATAGCAAGTAATGTAACTTGGGAAGGACGTTCAGAAGATGAATCGTTCAGGAGCTCGCCTCCCGCACAATGCAGTTGCATAAGGCTTGTGGCACTTCTGAAAGTTCACGTTTCTATAAAAGTAGTGACAATGTGAAAGCGCTAGTAAGTTCTTTACGACTTGAAAACTCACAGTATTTATGAAAACTGAACTCGGAAGAAACACACACACACACACACACACACACACACACACACACACAACCTTCCTTTACTTCTAATGATGCAGCTGCTGGCGACAGGTGGGCCGCGGTATGGCCTCAAAACTATACCACGTTGTCGACAAGACTTGTTCGTTTTAATGTATTCGCGCTTAACGAACACATCACTCTGCCCTTCACCGACCCTGCGCCAAATAGGCAAGAGTGAATACATACTATTAATCTGACTATATACACTATTAGTTCTTTTGCACATGATCCTTCAGAAATAGCCGGATGCTATCAAACAAAAAGGTGCAGACTTTGCAAGGACCAAGAGACATGCAATGTTCTTGTGAACTTTTTACGATAATAGATTTTAAAACGTCAAAAATATCCGCAACAAAACGTCCGCATGCGCGGACACAGTATAGTTACACATGCCGACATTTTTATCATTGTATTAGGGCAGTGATGACAGAACAAAAATTATCACTCGTACCTCCTTGGATTAAACTGATTTGTCTCACACGACGTGAAAAAATTAACACTACTGTGTGTCACACAATTCGCTTTAACATATTTGTAATACGTGGAGAGAATGCATGGGTATTGTTACGAATATTGCGTCACCTGCCGAATTC